>LBNU01038858.1:0-10024 GCA_014162995.1 Artemisia annua
AAAAACAAATAAGCCATAAGCCGAATATATAAGCCGAAACAAACACCCCATATCCAAAAAGCCCAATAAAACTAAAGTATGCTAGTATTTATAAATTATAACCAGGCTACACAACTTTTCATAGGCATTTAATCAAACACTTTATATGCACCCCATTCAAAACCCAACACATACCGTCAATTTATCACTAAACCCACTTTCCGAAACCCGAGTCCCAAGCACCTCCACCATCCTTTTATCAACTTCAACCGCAACAACTTTTTTGGCAACTTCAAGCAGCTTCATAGTCAAATTCCCAGTCCCAGGCCCAATTTCAAGAACCGTATCTTCCGGTCCAACACCCGAGTTTCTTACAATAGAATCAATGATCCTTGGATTAGTCAGAAGATGTTGTCCTTTGCTTTTGTATAACTGTAACCTGTCCTCTTGGTTTTCTTTTCTCTTTCGAGTGTAACTATCTACAATGTCGTCGTTTTCGAGGCGGGATTTGTAATAGGGACGAATGGATTTCGCGCGAATTTGGTGGAAGTATAGGCGAAGATGATTGAATGAGGGTTTAGTAAAGTGAAGCATGTTAGGAGTTAGGAGTTAGGAACTAAGACCGTTAGTTTTCGAATTGGGATTAAGTCAAATATAACACCAACGAACTTTTTTCATAGCCTTGTTTTAGTACATTAGATTGCCGGACAGTCTCCTTAGGGTTTACATTCTACCTCCCTCATATCGTGCTACGGCGGGATTGGGTATTGTTGTTGTTATTGTTGTTTTTTTAGTACATTAGATAAGGATCTAGTGAGAAAAAAACTGAAAATAAGAAGAATGTGAAATAACTATAATCGAATGCATCTCTATTCATTTAGATGCATTACAATTAGTTTCAAAAGTGATTTTGTAGTGAAAATGATTCAAAGTAGTACTAGCAACAAATTTGACATGTAGAGGACGAAAAATATATAGGATACGTCTAACTTGATGAAAATGCATCTAATATATGTATATGCATATGATATTTAGCTAGAAAATATATTATGACGCATTTAAAGATTAGAAAGGCATCTAATTCAAATTGATGCATTTCTAATGTGTAGTTATAGTTATTTTTCATCCTTCTTATTTTAGGATTCTTCTTATTTGATCCTTAGTCTTAGTACATTAACTAATTAAAAGATGTGCAACGAATTTTTATAAGTGTTTCAACTCGTACTTTTTGATGGCATGTCACATTATAAATAGTGACACGTGAAATATGACACGTCCTAAAATTGTGCAGATTAGAATACTTATGAAAGTTCGTTGCTTTGCACATCTTTTAATTAGTGCACGTACCAAAACAAATCAATAAAGAAAGTTCGTTGCTATTCTATGACTTAATCCCTTTTGAATTTCAGATGTGATGTTTGTGTTGAAGCTTATTTTTAATGGCTCTCCTATTTCGGACGTGAGGTTTTAGTAAGAAGACATGATATTTGATTGGTGAAACCACTAAGAAGAGGTTTTAGTGAATAAATATGATATTTGATTGGTAAAATCAATGAGAAAAAGGTTTGAATGAGAAGAGATGATATTTGATTGATAAAACCAAGGGCGGAGCTATTAAGGGACCGGGAAGGGTCTCGGCCCCCCTAGGACTAAGCCCGTTAGTGTATTTTTTTCGCGATTTCATATGTTAAGTTTCTTTTTTTTTCTATCTCGGCCCTCCCATCTAATGTTCTTCCTAAAAAAATTGTTTCGGCCCTCCCAAGAAATTTTTTCTAGCTCCGCCACCGGATAAAACCAATAAGAAGAGCTGAAGATGTTTAGTAAGAAGAGATAATATTTGATTGATGAAGAATGTGTAGTTAGTGAAACTTTCTAATACTTTATACATATTAGATGTTGACACTTATTATGAGAGAGAGTGAATATTATATAAGCTTAGCCTACAAGCTTTAAAATAAGCCGAACGATAAACTTATGAAAATAAGATGAAATCACGTAAAGCGTAAGCCAAAGAAAGCAAAAATGTTTTTCAACAATGCATTATTTTTTTATATCATTTAAGAAAAGACTGTTCAATTTTATAGTAGTTTGTCGTATTAGATAAAGTGTAATGGTACTCACATATAACTGCATTTACTGTTGACACATAATTGTCAACTCAATTTTCTCTCTATATAATATTTTTCGCTATTGACACAACCGCAGTCACCACTTTAATTTTTAATTTTTTCTAAAATTAAATTTTCATTAAAAAATAAAAACTTTGCATTAATATTTCAAGTAAAATAAAAACAATACAATAAAAATTAAAAACTAGAACTAATAGTCTAAATTATATTTATCCCTTATTTTTTGCTTTATCTTCAATACCGTCCCTCGTTGTCTTCCGGTCAAATGGTCATGAACAGTATGATAGAACATGAGTTCTTCGTTCCTTTGTTTTTCTTGATGAAAGATAAACATTTGACGTTGCAGCTCTAGTTCTTCTTGCTTTTGCGTCAACTTATGTTGTTCCAATTCTATTTTGCTGTTGACGCACCTTTTCTTCCATTTCCATTTGTTGTTACTTCAACTCTAAATAGAATCTTAGTTTTCTTTCTTTTTTGTTAGAGAAACTAGATTTGACATTTTTTCGATTTATCGACTAAACAAATAAACAAGAGGTACAGCAGCTTAAGATTCCAAAGGAACAGAGGAGGATGGCCTTGTTTTTTAGCTTTGTCCCGTCCCGTTGGTCGAACTTCCCGGACCTCTTCCTCCTCTGAATCATCTGTTTCGTCTTCGAGATAAAAACCACCATGTGTTGAGTCCAATGTGATGTTTTTTTGTGCCACACAACTCGGTCGTGTTTTCAACCAAGTCCTCAGATTTGGCCTACGAGACGCGTCGGGGGAAGGGATTTTATAAGGAAGACGCATCCTCTTGTTGGGGTGCCCGAGCATAAAGACCATCCATTACGGATGGTCTTATAGTTGAAATTGATAAAATGTATATTTTATAATTGTAACAAGATATTACTTGCGAATTATGATCCAAACTATTTAAATTGGCAAATTAAACTGTGATTAGACGGGCCTCGTATATTTTTATTCTTGTAACAAAACATAGTCGTACCAAACATATCAAGCGAAGTGTAAAATATTAAAGAATAAATGTTAAGATGTTTATATAATATAGTTGCATGAAAAATATCAATCATGGTGTAAAATGTCATAAAAGAAACCTTCCAGTGAATCATATATAACAAAAAGTGTAGATGTTTATGATATATCATGCATTGTATGGTACGTGGCTCTAGAATCTTTATTTGGTGTGAACCTACAAATAAAGAGTTATGAAGCTATACATATATTGTTTGGTTTAAAAAATAAAAAATATATATATAACCTATACGACATTATGTAGCATCTTTGGTTTATTTTGGAAAAGTAATTGAAGTCTCCTATTTACATTTAATAAATGATTTCAAATTATAATTTTGTTTATAATTTTACAATGAAATTACATTACCAAAACAGAAAACTCTGAAACAAACAAAGACACTTGATGTCGAATTTGTCAAATATTTGCAGTTCCACGGGATTCAAAACCAATCCCCGCCACTTAAGGTTAGTACATGAACATCTATTGGATATTTAAAGAAGAAATAGTCATTATATAGATGAGAAAATGTCTTTTGTCTAGGTATCCACGTCATCAAAGAAAGCATGCAAAACCCGATTTCTACAATCTCATATAGCCCAAAGAGCAACACAATAGACCCATGTAGAGATATTACAACCCGTTTATTTTCAATATCAACGACTTTTTCTAAAATTATATCTTGAATAGATAAATCCAAATATCCAATGTTAAGCTAATACCTACCATCTCTCCATTTTTTATATCAGACGAACTTAGCTTTCAGGCAAAGTAGTAAACAATGCTCCACAGTTTCCATTTCGTTTCTCTGATCACATAAAACACTGATGGAAAATGTAGGGACAAATTTTAAAATTCTCTTTAACAATTAACAGAAAAATGCAACGGAAGATATAAAAACCCTACAACGATTTTTCAAGAGCCAGCGATCCAAATACAATTTATGGATCAATATCGACTTGGACTTCCTGCGGCAAAGGCACACCTTTCACAGGGAACTCAAGACAATCACTTCTGGTGTATGTGTGATAAGAAATGAATTGTCATCAAGAGGGTAGGCAAAAGGCCAGGCGGCTCAGGCTTTGGGGCTTGTGTGGGTCGTTTGGGGAGATAGGGTTCCAGATATATGCTAAGATTTTATCATTCAATATAGTGGCAAGCCAAAAATCCCAAGTGAAGAACTTTTTCACTGCTTTTCATAACTTCTTCAAATCAACCCACTTCCAGTCATCATCCTCGTTATCACCCTCCTCGGTCTTTACTTTCCCATTGCGATTGTCTAATGCAATCTCATTCCATTTCCCCCCAGTCACCACCATTTAAAACCGTCTTAGCATCATCCTCATCCTCTCCAACATGACTCATTTGCTTTCCATTAACCATACTCTCAATCTCACCACTATTACTCTTAGCTTCCCCAACCACCTTATCATCATCACCATTAACCGGCTTCTCCTCCAGCTTCTTAGCACCACCATAATCCACACTCTTAACTTCCCAACCGCCTTACTATCACTACTATTAACCGACTCACATTTGTTCTTCTCCATACCGATCTCCTCCTTACCAACAGTAATCTCATCAGCATAGTCCTTATCACTAGAATCCTCCTCACTAATGTCCTCATGATAACTCTCTTCTCGCTAGCGTACTCATCACAATCAGTAATATCCTCATCATTATAATTCTCCACATTAACAAAAACCTCACCAATAAACATAGTAACGCAAGTTTCTCCTCTAGCAGCGGTGGCAATATCAATTTCAAACTTGTGATCATTGCGAGCTCATATACGGTCACCTTCACTCTATCATCTCTTACGACCGCCAAGGATACCTACAAATCACCAATCGGTTAATCAATTCATACATAAATAATCACATGTGCTGTATTAAATCAATTAAACATTTACTGACCGCAACACAACTAGCAGCCCAAAGATGTGCAAACCTGCATAGAATACAACTAAAAACCTAATTCTAGGTACGCGCAAACTTCTGGTGCTTCGACGGACATTGACTATGTTGATTACATATATAGGTGAATCTTTTACAATCTTGGTGTCAAAGTAATATAAAAATAATGGTTCAATGTTACCCTCTGATGAGAAATGCAACTCTAAATTGTGGAAGTACAAATGAATTATTAAATGATGACACTTTGGTTTTACGAGTAATGTTATAATCCTTGTTCAAAAAAATGTTATAATCGCATGTCTATTGGGTCCAACATGGTTTAGTCCAAAATAAAGCCTTATAAATTTAGTCCAAATTGAGCCTAAACAAATTTCTGTAAGCCCAATATTATATTAGAACATCTTTGTTTACAAAGAAACTTTTTTTTTTTTTTTTTTTTATGCTAAGTTTTTATAAGAGAACTGAATGAACATGGTTGAGTGTCGTAAAGGTTATCTGAGCTTATGGTTAGACATGATTTGCGTAGCGAATGTATTCAGCCTTCCATGGTTAAAAAAAAAAAAAAAAAAAAAAAAAAAAAAAAAAAAAAAATCTTAGATTAACTGTATGTACGTACAAAGTTGTCTTTGTGTCTCGATATAAGTAGATGCATACATTGTGCCAAAATAAATATGTTTTCGATCAGTCTAATGGTCAGAGATATTTCTTACTTCTCGAGTCTAGTAAGATTCCAATATACTAACATTCGAACTTGGTTGAACTAAAAATCAAGAAATATTTGCTACGCATTCTCACACGCATATATGTACTAGTCGAATACAATTATAGTATATAAGTAGATTTACATGTAAGTTCGTGTGATCAATGTTTGACACAACGTGTAAACTTTACACAGCTAACTTTTTTTCAGTTTCAATTTTCCTTTTGCAAAAATATTTCATTTGTATGGTTTAATAAGATGGGTATATGGTATAGACAATATGGTCCTATCTTCATGCATATTAAATGAAACCACATCTCACCAACCATTATTCATTCATTTATTTATTTGGAGGTATTATTACATTTACTATTGTCGGTGTACAAAATCATCAGCTCGCAACTCATATTGTTTTTTCCTAAGATTATGTCATTATCCAATATCCATACTCAATACTTTATTCTAAAATGTCGACTCGAGTTCATTGGGTTAAAAGGTTAGCTGCTGCCAGAGCCGTATTCGAGGGTGTGCGAGGTGTGCTATCGCACAAGACCTCAAAATTTTAGAGGCCTCAAAATATATACCTCTTTATATAGTTGTGCCTCAAAATTCATTATGAATCTCAAAATATTGACGATATATGAAATTTTGTTCTAGATATTCGTTAAACTTTACTTCAAATGAGTGACAGCTATGAAAAACTGATAAATATTAAAGCTAATCATTACAATATATTTTTAATTATCATGTTTAGTTATCATATAAGCGGTTTTGCACAGGGCCTCCGTTGGCCTAGCTACGGCACTAGCTGCTGCTAGCTAGTAGTTGGACTGTCAATTTCTTCAAATGGTTTAAATTGACGGAGAAACTCCAACTTTGTACACCTTTTGAGGTCGACGGACTCTTCTCCAAAGATCACCCACAACTCCACAAGCAATGTTCAATTGTTTTCAGCGAATCGCAAAAGGTTAGGATTAAACCGAGGACCTATTTCTAAAAAGCCATCCCTTTTCCGGCCCAACAATTACATTTGCGCTGAAAAATAAGTGCCCGAAAGCTGGCCTCAAAGTTAAACTTGAAACCTCTACTAATTTATGACTGTTAATTTGATAATGTTATCAAACAATGTTTTTCTTACTAGCTTGTAACATTCCAGAATATGTCATTCGTTTGATATATTACATCATGCATTTACAAAAAAATCATAAAATTTTGTATTTGAATATATCTTTTTTATTATTCTTTATCTTATAAGAATATAAAAGGCCATAAAGGGAAAAGCATGCAAAAGAATTGTCCAAAGCATATTGCATGCTAAGAAGAATCATAAGAGGATAAGGCTTGAAAATGAAGGGATGTCCTGTTTCTGTAATATGAGGGTGATTAGAGCATGCTCATGCTTAAGCTCTTAATAATTGTCTTTGCTAATTACTTTTATTATCTAATTGTGTGATATCATTATACGAAACATGATTAGACGAAACATAGTTGTATCAGAGTGTAGTAGCTTGTACCAAAAATAATACAAGTGCATTCTGATGACAAAGANGTTCTGTAATATGAGGGTGATTAGAGCATGCTCATGCTTAAGCTCTTAATAATTGTCTTTGCTAATTACTTTTATTATCTAATTGTGTGATATCATTATACGAAACATGATTAGACGAAACATAGTTGTATCAGAGTGTAGTAGCTTGTACCAAAAATAATACAAGTGCATTCTGATGACAAAGACAACTCTTGAAACATTGATTGATCTTGACATCGTATAACTTATTTGACCAAGTGTGTACCCCAAATAAAATTACAGGAAACCAACACTTCTAGAATGGGGCATTTTATCCACGACTCAAAGTCGAGACTTTTAGCCACGAATTCTTGCGGCTAAAAGTTCGTGGTTAAAGCCTCGTAACTAAAGACCTCTAGCCACTACTGAGTCAGACCTTTAGCCACAACGCCTTTTAGCCGCGATGATAATATACTCGCAAGCGACAATGCACCTTCAATAATAAAATGTGATATAATAGTGTACACATTTTATCACCATATTGGGTATGATATGAGTAGTTCGAGTCCAAACATAACTGAATTTTGTGCAAGTTTGGAAGAAAAATGGGTTGAGCTATACTCGTATAAAATATCAATTTTGAAGAGTACTCATTATATTTGGTATTGAGCTTGACTACGATATTTGTTATTTTATGGATAATATTTCAAGTAACCTGATCAAAGACGGAACTTGAGTTAAGTGATGGGGTGCACAATATTTTTCCACTATAATATAAGGAATAAAATTTAATTAAAATGATCAAGTTTAGTGAAAATTAAGTTCATTTTAAATCTATACATGAATTAACTAAACAATAACTAGAAACAAAATGCATTATGATTGAATGTGCCCTAGAAAATTCGATGATTTTTATGAAAATTAGCACTACAAAACAAAATCTTATGGTGTCTTGTAACACCGTAAGACCCGGCTAGTTCTGTTCTTGAATGTAATCATCTTTTTTAATCATGAACCATAAAAGACATAAATTTAGATCTAGTTACATTCTTTTGTAATTGGAGGTGCTTGTGATTGGGAGAGGGTACGGAAATCGCGCCAAACTTTAATCATACCTCGTAACGAATATTTGTACCATTACATTTAACATTTTTATATTATGGCTTTTGACCACATGCCGTTAACCGACACTAACGTTAGTAAGCACACTCCAGTTACCAAAATGAAACGAGGATAACGATTTCCGGCTGTTTAAACGGCGACTTAATAAATTTGGTCCTGTTGGTTTCTTTGCCGCAATTATTAAAAGCCCATGTGAAACCTGCCTTTTATTTTTACATTTTTGAGTCATGTGGACCCATGACCAACAACAATGTCAACTACTGTTCTTTAAGTTAGCACGTCACTAGGGCTGTTGTTGTGTTCGACCCGAATAAGCTTTATTTAAGTCGGGCTAATTGAGTTTTCAGGAAGAAACCTCGCCCATACTCGACTCTAATAAAGTGTAGTTAATTCGCGGGGCTATTAGGGTACGAGTTATTCGGGTTTAGGTTAACCCGAATAAGCAGAATTATAACATGAAAATGCAAATAAGTGGGTAGATTTTTATAAAGAAACGAGAAAAGATGTGAAAAAAAGTAAAATTTTGTGGGTAGTTCAGGTAACCCGAAACCCAAAGAAGGTTAAAAGTCTTATTCGAAACCCGACCCTAATAAGAGTTCGAGTTAACCGAAATAATGTTTTCAACCCGTATAGCCCGACCCGAATAAGTTTATTAGGGTTTAGGTAGGATCAGGTTCATGTATTTTTGATACCCCTACTGCGTGACTATGTCACGTGACACCTCACTGCGATGGTCGTCAAATTAAATACGTTCTAACATACATGATGCATTGCCATGGTCTAAGAGATATAGCCATAGGTAGTTGGAAACTGACGAAAATTGTTGGAATTTGGTTCTAATCTCAAATGTAAAAACCAGGTTGTTTTATACGGAGTAGTACTAAAATATTATAACAAAAAACACACACAAATAGAATCATAACTTTGTTTCCATCCATCTTGGAAATAACTCAGAGTAATCATTTATATCTTGGAAACTATCATAAAAGTATAAGTAGCTAACAAAAAATATTTGGCAATATGATATAAGGTGATCCATGAATCAAAAAGTTAGGAATTTACATCTATCATAAATTCGTCTATCAGATATAATTTGAGTGATTGAGATCTTCTTAAGTTAATATGAACATAACCGATAATGATCTCTTACAAACAAAATAGTTGGACTTACTAAAGGACCTAATTTTTTTCATTAAATAAAAAAAAATAAAAAAATAAAAAAAATAAAAATACATTATCAGTCATGTTTATATCAATTTCAAAGAAAGTTTAAGCTTATATGAGATAATAAATATAGCAGAGACATAACATGTTAACTTATTTAGTAGCAGGATATGAGCATTAAAAGTAGTATCTTACAATTAAATGATAGTGCATGCATATACAAAAAGATGGTTTTTTTTAAGAGGATAATTAATACAATTTCATATATATAAACACATATCTCTTATATATATATATAATAAAACAAAACCCTAGTGGGTACTTTGTCATTTTGAAAAAAAAAATATATTTTCTTATTAGGTAATATGTTAATTATTATTTAATTTATAAGTTTTTAAATTCGTTTTGTTGATATACTATACAAGTAGAAGATAAATACAAAAAATATAGATAAGATTTAAATGATTATCTTTAATCATAAAAAACTACAATTAA
>LBNU01038858.1:10444-21621 GCA_014162995.1 Artemisia annua
TTTTTTTTTTTTTTTTTTTTTTTTTTTTTTTTTTTTTTTTTTTTTTTTTTTTTTTTTTTTTTCAGAATTTTCAAAAGAAACCAAACTAAAATAAGTTCTACAAACCCTTGAAAGATCAATTTTTTTTGTACTCTATATTGTTTAGCTTGAAATATTTCGTCATGCATGTGCACACTTATGTGTTTATATATCAAATGATCATATTTATATACTCAAACCATTTTTTCAATGTAATCACAAGAGTGCAAGACCATCACATTCCAAAATTTTCTAGTTCTTGTTTAGCCATTTTGCTGTCAACTAATTCTACATTTCTCATAAGAAACCACACATGTACGAATAGTCATAAATCTTTAATGTGTTGGATATGATAGCGAATAGTCATTGGTCTCGGTATTAACTAGCTAGGTTTAGTAAAATAGTCTCTTACGTGAAAACCCAAACAAAACGAAAAACATGTGTTGTATTTATGTAAATTCTACAGATTTCGCTTTAGAGGAATGATATATCATGCAGTCATACTTATCCTTCTAAACTGTGAATTAGATAAGTTTATGGATAATTGACACATAAGTTCTATCGGAATAGATAAGACTGAAAGATGATGATTAGGAGACATGTTTTGGTTTTGTTCATTTCATTATAAATAATTAAGTCTTATGTAGATAAGCTAAGATCCTCTTAAATAATGTTAGTATTATTTTATTACCATCTTATAATTAAAGAAACTAAATGCTTAAAAAGATAGTATGTAGAAGACAAAATGATGGTGTAACGGGAGATCCCATGGAGGCAGTTTTCTGTTGCAAATGGAAGGTATTGATGATGAAAATGTTGGAATGAAAATGATGAGCCATAATCAAATACATGTTGGGTTGTTTGTCAAAAATAAACAAAGCCAAAACAAATATGTCTGAGCCATAATCAAATGCTTGTGAATTTAAACCCTATTTATTAACAAGTCATCAAATTACGTCCAATAGTTATAGGGTTTTAATTCAATTAGTACACATTTGAAGTTGTCTAGAATATGGGTGCAACAAATCAAGCTTTTATTAAGCAACTCGAGCTCGAGCTTAAGCTTGACTCGATCGAGTCGAGCTTTTATCGAGCTCAAACCCGAGCCCGAACCTAATAAACAAGCTCGAAACACATAACAAGCCGAGCTCAAGCTTATAATAGCTCGAGCTCGAGCTTTTATCGAACTTTTCAAACTTTCAAGAACATATATATTTTTAGTATACACAGGGGCGTAGCTACATAGGGGCGGGAGGGGGCGCCCGACCCCCCGAAATTTTTTTTGCGATGTAGGGGGTATATAGTTTTCGTGTAGAAAAATTTCGGTATATTCGGTTTCGACCCCCCGTTTTAATTGTAAAATTTCTTTTATACATTAAGCAATAAAAAAATTTAGATCCCGACCCCCCACTGAAAATTTTCTAGCTTCGCCACTGAGTATACATATTTATATAAACAACTTAAAACTAACATGAATATTACTATAATAATTAAATAGGAGGACCATTTAAACCTAATTCTTCCGAATGTTTTGTATAAGTTCTTTCTTCACACATTCATCGCGTATTTTCTGGAATTTATTGAAGAGTTTAACTATCAAATTTAATGTTTATATATGAATTTAAGCTTTTCGAGCCGAGTTCAAACTTTGATAATTAAAGCTCGTCAAGCTATCAAGCCAAGCTCAAGCGTACCTTATAAATTTCAAGTCAAGCTCAAGCCCTGTCAAGCTTGAGCTCGACTTGACTCGGTTACACCCCTACTCCAGAAGTCTAAAACGATCATAATAATACATAGTCAAGCACTTAAGTTGTGTGCATGTAACGAGCCAAAGACTCGCTGTTCGCGAATAACTCAACGAAGAAAACCTAATCCGTTAATTTATTTGTTTACTTGATCAACATTTAACAATAGTTTAAATTATCTCAAGTTAAACAATTCACATATGACAACAAAAAAAGGTTATTTATCATCTAAAAACTTACAAATAACACATACATATTTAATTATTCTGAGAACTTATATAGTATCTATACAAAAACTTATAATTGGAAATTTTCAGAGTACATTATGTAATTGTACACATAAATTTGTTTGTTGGACACATTAATAACAGTATATTAACCCAACTAACATAGTTTTTTACGAACAATCATACATTGTCAAAGAGTGAAATGCTAACATGATTATGTCCCAAGCTGATTAAAAATTTTAAAATGTGGGCTCATTATGAACTTTAATGGCGCGCTATCAAGCAGCAACAAACTTAATTCACCATCATTTCAGTTGTTAAAAAGAGGTTAATGAATGTTACAAAAAGTGTACTACTGGTATTTAAACTATTAACTAGCAACAATTCATTAACGGATACAAGAAAATATAGCATATATGGCGAATTGCCAAATTCAGTTGCATATAGATATTAATCTAAATAAATAAATAGCACGCTTGGCATGCGTTTTTAAACTAGAATGTTATCCGCACAAGAGGTACACGGTCAAAACTTAGCAGGTACACATTTAGGGGATCGTGGAAAGAGTTGATGACGATCACGGCGTACTTCGTTTTTTCGCGTAAATCAGAGTTAATTACTCGTTTTTTCCACATAAACTGACATAAAAAATCTCGTTTACCTATTTAGTAGCCGCCAAAGATGCAGAAACTGTTGGGACCTTACACACACGACAATGGATCATACAACGATAACCAAACCATAAAGAAAACGAAAAACAAACACAACACACTTTTATGTGGAAAACCTCTTAAACAATAGTAAAAACCACGGGACCCTTATGCCACTTAACATCCACTATATAAAAGTTCTTACAAAATTGGAGACGCTCAACTCTAGACACTTTTGTATATCCTCACACAACTCTCAATGGTTGATTACAATAACAGAATTCGCCTCCGTCGTTATTGAATCACCGAGACCACCACACGGGACGGAGGGAGACTCTCATAAGGCATCTCTTTTTTTCTCACCTCCTCACTATAAAAACCTAGCTAATGAATCATATATATATAAGAAAACAATAGCTTGTTCTCCAAGCAACTCCTATTAAAATAGGCAACACATATGTTTCTCTCTAATATATAGATAATCACTAAATTAATCAACAATATTATTTTAAGAATGTGCATAAATATCATAAAAAACAGATAACTTTTTTACGACTATTGTAATCTAGAATTGCTCACCCATTACCCAGGACATATCTTGTTAAATATTGTATAATTTCTTATGTATCTTATAGAGATATAATTTTATAGTTCATATTTTATACTGATTCCGTCCTAAATATAAGTCGATTTTGACTTTTTAAATTCAACTTTGACCTTAAATATTTTGGTTTGTATTATATAAAATCCTTGATGCAAAATATATAAATGGATTGTATTTTAAATATAATTTTATTAATATAATTTTTATTAAGTATTATATACGGCCCTCCAAACACAACAAAAAATTATGCACCACATGATGTCCTACTTTTAAACATGTCCAAAAGAAAACTCATCATAAACTTTTCTACTCCATACCAAACTTAAATCTCAGCTTATTAAAAGTGTTTAAACCATTTTTAAATAGGTCTATAAGCAATTTCACTAATTTCAGCGTTATTTTAGCCTTATGCCAAACACATCTTTTTATGTTCTGTCTAAGCATTATAATATTCATAATCGTGAACTAGCTCATTTTTAACATGATATAGATATAGATTTATAACCACTAACTTCATAAATTATGTAACTTAATCTATGATAAGCCAGAAAACATGGTATCATGGTCTTAGATCACTAAACATATACAAAAACCTCATAAACTTGTTCAAGATCATAACTAACATGTTAACATGTCAAAACCTATATAATTCCACCATGAATCATGAAACTAAGCTGAAATCATTACCTTTGATGGGTGACATGTTAGGATGCTTATATTATCTTGAATATAGCATAATCATCATCAAAACCCATCCTAAATTACTAGCAAGGTGATTTCTTCATGATTAGGAAACTATGTTTTTTTTTTGAAAAGCAAATATATTAAGCCATTAAGGCAAGAAAAGAGAGAAAATACAATGAAAGAGGGCGTGCTCTAAGGCGGAGCACTAAAAAACACCAAAAAAATCCATATAGAAAAGATTACACAATAAGCAATTCACCCGGATTTTGGATCCATTTATCCAAAGAAAATCGGCTCTTAAAAGCCCGATGAGAAGCCCATAGGAGAGACATCCTTTGAACCGAAGATAAAATATCCTGGTGGCGAATTGAAGTCGTTTCCTCCTCCGAAGATGCATGAAGGATTTTGTTTCTCCAGTTCCATATGGTCCACATCGAAGTCATGCACACTGCATGAAATAATTTGGCCTTTTCCACCCACTTGATTGACGAGAAACCCGTATCACCTTTAAGAATTTGTGACAATGACGGATTAAACAACGACGGAGATCTCCACCAGCTCCAAATCTTAAGCCATATGATCTTAATAATAGGACAAGAGAGGAAACAATGCTCCCGCGACTCATCAGCCACACCGCAAAATAAACAAGACAAGGAGGATACCAAAACACCATGACGAACCAAATTATCTCTTGTAGGAAGACGATTTAAAGCTAAACGCCAAGAGAAAACATTCACCTTGCGGGGAACCCAAGAATTCCATATGGAAGGGGAGAGTGTGTCATTGTTAACGAAGATCTGCTTTTGAATAGCTCGACTTAGAGAGCTAACCGAGAACATACCAGATTCATTTAAAGTCCATATCCATTTATCATCCATAGTAGGATCAAGAACAATAAAGTTAATAAGACTTACTAACAGTAACAAGTCACCTTCCGCACGACCAGTAGGTTGCCTTCTCCAAGCCCAATTTCCTTGCCAAACGCCGTCCTCTAACACCCACTTTTCCGAAACAAAACAGCCTTTATGAGTCTCTAAGGCATATAGACGAGGAAACAAGATTCTTAATGGGCCTCGATCTTTAATCCAACTATCATTCCAAAACTGAGTTTGCCTACCACTATTAACTTTTCTTACAATGAGATTATCAAGAGGAATACCAATCTGATCTATTTCAAGACAACAACTTACAATATTTGACCAAACTCCGGATTTCAAACCCGTCCTGATATTTAAATCAAAACCACCTTCTGAACCATAAATCTGAATGATAACCTTTCTCCACAAGGAATGTTTATCATTGAGGAAACGCCACTTCCATTTCCTAAGAAGCCCCATGTTTTTTGCCTTGAGACTTCCGACCCCTAAACCTCCATCCTTCTTGTCAGAGAGAACTTTTTCCCAGCTGACCCATACCATTTTCTTCTCGTTTTCTTTACAACCCCAGAAGAAGCGTCTTCTAATTGTTTCAAGCTGAGAAATTACGAACTTAGGCGCTCTAAAAATAGAGAGGTAATAAAGAGGAAGACTCCCTAATACCGATTTCACCAAAGTAAGCCTTCCACCAATAGAAAGAAGTTTACTTTTCCAAGTGGCGAGTCTATTTGAGAACCTGTTGATCACTTCAGTCCAAGCTTCAATCTTTCTTAAGTTTCTTCCAAAGGGTAGGCCTAAATAAGTGAATGGAAGAGAACCGTGAGAACAACTTATAGCTCTTGCAACGTTCGCAACATCTCCTTGAGGAATCCCAATACCAAATAACATGCTTTTTTCCAAGTTGATTTTCAAACCTGATACGTCATGGAAACAATCAAGGATATGAACCAGGTGGATGACATTTGATTTTGACCATTCACAAAAAAATAGAGCGTCATCAGCGTATTGTAGGAGAGAGATATTAGCACCATCACCAGTTAGATAAAGACCTCTATAAATTCCTCTACTGCAAGCCTCCGTAAACATTACTTGTAAGGCCTCTGCAACAATAAGAAAAAGAAAATGAGAGAGCGGGTCACCTTGCCGTAAAACCCCGCTCCATCTTAAACTCTTTAGTAATTGAGTTAGTCTTTCCTTCATTCTCCTCTAAGATCAACACATGTACTATGAGCAGATTTCTTATTTCTGGAGTTTTTGAGTTATAAAACCCAAGGGTACTTTAGTAATTTATGTCCTTAAAGTTAACTTTGCACCGTTAGTCTCAACCGTTAAATCTTTTCCATCGTTAGTTCTTTTATGTTAATTATTTGCGTGATAAGTCCTTATTTCTAATAAAACTTAACGGAAAGACTTTTCTAATTATTCTAAAGTCAATAAAATATTATTCTGATAAATTTGTGAAATTTGGGGTGTTACAACTCTCTTTCACTTAAACTATTCGTGTCCTCACGAATTACCTCAGGGTGACTATACTGACTAATATTATGTGTGTCTAACTAAGTATCACCCACTTAGATTGTACTTATGAAATTCATTTTTTTCTGAATCTAACTCTTCTATCTGACTATAAGACTTGTCTCAATATTTTCTAAAACTTACATAATATACTTACTCTGGGTATGAATCTGAAACTTATGGAATCTACTACATACCACATGCCTAATTCTAAGTGGGTTTATCTGCTTCGGTAGGTTCTATAACCTTTCTGTTTCTGCAATAAGTACTAAGTCTGTTTATGTGTTCACATATAGTCTACTTTTCATAGACCAGTTATGAATTTTCTTTTTGACTCTACTATAATGATATACTAGTTTTCTACTAGGCTCTGGGATGCTCTTGCTATTCTATATTATTGTGCTACACTGAGCTTTACTATCCTGACTATTATATTCTATTGATACGTGATTCTAAAATCTAATTACTGAATCTGCACATTGAGACTGATAAGATTTATAATTGTTTTATGCGTGCACACTTTCTGATTCTATTTATGACTTATTCTGTCTTGCTATAATCCAGTCTCATCTACAATAAACTCCTTGAGACATCCTATAATCCCAGTAAATCCATGTTATATGATGCAACTATTATCACGTTGGCTAGACGTCATAATACTTGCATCACATAAACATGCCTTTATTGCTATCATATTCTACCTCGATTCATAACTAAAACAATCTATCTATAGTAGTATAGTCATATGCTACTATCAAGTTTATTTGCTCCTATTTATGCACTTCTATTCGGTCCATAATCTATAATCGTTCGCATGTATCAATTTCTATCGTTGGCTATATTGTTTGAATCGTATTTATCAATTTCTATCGTTGGTTTAGAATTATTGTTTCCAATGTAAAAAAAGTGAGCAAATGGATAAAGAAAGATTATTATTGGTATTTTTTAGTTTTCATCACAAAAGTATTAATGGTATTTTTTATTTTTCATCACAAAAATTAGAAGAGTGTATTTTTGAAACACTTGTGTAGAAGAGTCTTTTATTTATTCTAAAAAAGTGAGAACTCATAATGACATGTCATAATACTTGGACAAATGGTTGTCTTTGTTCATTCACCTATTCTTTCATTTGTAACAAATCATTCTGTTACATATTATTGGGGAAAAAAATAGTAAAATTTATGTACTTATATAGCATTTTTCAAGAATACATGCAACAAAAAGTTATGGAAAATATGCTACTAAGTAAGAATGTCTTGAACTCAGGACTTTAAAGTTGCAGGTAGACAACTAAACCTACAAGCTACAAAGCATAATTTGGTAGGGAATGATTAATGATACACCATCTAAATTGATTGTAATATCTCTTTAAAAATTTATTATTTTTTAATTTTTATAATTTTCTTTTTATTATAAAACTGCAAAACAAAAAATACGAAACATAAAATATAAGTTTGAGAAGCCAAAGCAAACACAAACATAAAAAAATGTATTATCATGTGAATAAAGAAGGTAAAATTGTCGAAAAAATATATCAAACATAAAATATGAAGTTTAAATAGTTAAAAGTAATAAAAAAAATATATATGTGAAACAAAACAAACATTAAAAACTGTTTTGTCCCTGTCATTTTCATTTTTTTTTTTTTTTTTTTTTTTTTTTTTTTTTTTTTTTTTTTTTTTTTTTTTTTTTTTTTTTTTTTTTTTTTTTTTTTTTTCAAATTGATATGCAATGAAGATTGGTACGGAGTAGCTGCATTTGATTATTGTAAAATGAATCTAAAGCATGTTAAATCCGTATAAAAAGAAAAGCAGAAAATAAAAAAGGTAAAGGGGATTAATTAACGCGGGAAATAACCGAAAAATGCGGAAAGAAATTTGGTGGGAGAACACTGCAATGGTCAAAGGCATCAACTTTTGACCTTAAGTCCATTCTCATTGTTTTCTCCATTTAATTAATCTTAAATAAATCCACATCTTATCAAACTATTAACGAATTATTTTAAGAGAAATTATTTAAAATAATCCATTTTTCTCTTTGTTGTTCACATTCTATGATTCTTATGTAAAAAAAAAAGTTTTCAAATTTAGTCTTGTACGACTCTTATATCATGCGACTTCATAGTAAACTTGACACTAAATGAGTAAATGTGTATTTAGGTGTTTTTTCTAAATCGAAGTGATGTTTTGTACCACCAAAACTATTTTTTACTAGACTAACATGATTTTTTTTGTCTTATTAGAAAAGTAGGTACCGCATGTCTCACTTTTTAATAAAACAGAAACTCATTAATAAAATATAAAAAGAAAAAAAAATCAATTGTGGATCGATTTTTTTAATAAGACAAAAATGTCATGTCGGTATAGCAAAATATAATCTTGGTCATACAAAATGTCACTTTTCTCTAGCAAAAAATATTTCACCTACTTTTGAACACTGTCACATTTTCCATAGAGTCACACGATATAAAAGTCGCACAAACAAAATTTAGAGAAAATAATAATTAAAAAGTTAACCACAAAGTGAAAAATGGATTATTTAAAGGTTGGGATGTCACTTTGAAAATCCTTTCTAATTGTTTTAGGGTCATTGAGGTCGGGCTACCGGTCAGTATTGTTTTAATTCTAGAATATCGATAGTTTGAGGGTTGTTTTGTCGGAATTATATACATGTGAGTGTCGTTGTAATGTTTAGCTTCGTGTGTTAAGTCTTAATGACATTTTAGTTTTGTTATAATCTCTAGGTTCGTTGTGGCGTAGATTTATTTTATTTGAAATTCCAATTCGTTCGGTTGTAACTTCTGGCTTTTTGTAGCTTTTATATACTAAATTCCTTTCGAGAAAACCATTTTAACAAAGAAATGTGTCAATGTTTTACAACAAACGGGAAGAAAACATATATTGAAGATTATATATGTTTTTAACAAGGGATAATACTGTTAAAAAAAAACAAGGGATAATAGAAGGTGACATACAATTATGTGCTCCAGCAAACCTTGTTAAAAGTTGATGATTGTATTGACATTACTAAAAAGGTAAAAAAGCTGAGTTTCAAAAGTTTGATAAGACTAGGAAATGTCAAGTCAATAGTAGAGACTAGAGACTAGAGAAGTCAAAGAATAAAACAAGGCCTAATAAAATGGGGTTTTCAAATAGAGATGTGATACATGGACCTAATAATAGGCCTAACCGTGGACCTACCGCATTAATAACTTGTACATGATAGGTTCGCGGTTAGGCCTATTTATTAGACCCATCTATCATTTTTGTTTCGAATAAGATAATACTCCTGAGTTGTAAGTGTGGTGGTGTTAACTACCAACATCACTGTCGGCATCTCAGAGTCACGTTAGCTTCTTCTCCATAACTAAGATAGTGTAATTATACAACTAACATCATTTTTTTAACGGCACAACTAACATCATTACCAAAACATACCTCACTTGGGAGGTGATTGTAGTAACGTAAAACACGTCATATGGGTGCCAGTAAGGACAAAGATGCGTTGTTGAAGCTCTTATTGCCAACAGTCTAATCAATTTAGTTCAAAAATGACAAAAGGCTTTGCAGATCCCAAGATCATTTGAAAATAAATAATTTGTTGAAGAAATGTTAGTGCATTCAAAAAAAAATTATGCTAAGGAGCTTATAAGCAACCTTTTAACATTTTGTTATACATTGGATTAGTTTTACGGGGTAATTGTTTTCTTTTATTGGGTATAACTAGGCTTGTAAATGAACCGGATATGAATTAGGTGAAGGTATACCGACATATGTATCCATTGACTTTTTTTATTATCAATATCAATGTCTATTTAAAGTTGTATCATCAATTAAACGATATATGGATCACTCGTGAATGACAAATCACCATCCATATTCGATCAACCGATCCACTAAATATCATAACGATATTCGTATCCGCTATTCATTCATCTACCTAAACTCCTGGGTAGGACCAGTTAAACATCCGATACCGTCATCCCTGGTTAGTTATAACTTATAAGATTAAGGGCCCGTTTGGTTTGTTGACGGGTTTAGGATTAGGATTTGGATTTGGATTTAAATTTGGATTAGGATTAAGAATTGGATTTGATTTAAGAGAGAGAAAATATAAAAGTTGTTTGTTTTATATTAGGGTTAGGAATATAATAAAATGTTATATACTATTTTAAGACTTAAATACAAATAAAATAATAATATATCAATTAAATATAAACTAATGAGTGGCTGCCAAAAATTTTAGATTATTAAAATGCATGCATTAATTTTCCATAGATCAAATCCAGGCCCCCTTGCTGGGTTTTATGAAAAGTTGATTTTTGGGAGAAAATCCCGTACGGAAATCCAAATCAAAGTTACCAAACATCATTTTTTAAAGTAAATCCTAATCCACTAGCATAATCCCTAGAACCAAACGGGCCCTAATTGTAACCATGTACCATTGTGTGATTGTTTATTCAAAAATTATATATGAAAAAGAATAGCAAGGAATAAAGTAATGTGTGTGAATGGAGCATGTTATGTATAATGTAGATAGCTCGGAAGGGACAAAAGCATGATTGATCCCTTCAAATAATTGTACACATGTCTAAGGGGGGGAGCTTGGTTGGGGGTAATGGGGGTGGGGAATGGGAAAGGTAATGATTAAACGTGCCTGTTTATGACTAGGGAATGCAATCATTGTTTAGTATTGGGTAACGAGGCATTACCCAGTAAATTGGGAGGTATGGTAATGATTACCCACCACCAGCAGCAACAGCCACCACCAGCAGTAGCCACCACTAGCACCAGCCACCACCACCAGCAGCAACCACCATTAGCATCCACCACCACCAGCCACCACCACCACCACCACCA
>LBNU01038858.1:21988-46934 GCA_014162995.1 Artemisia annua
CCAGCACCAACCACCACTAGACCACCACCAACAGCCCACTACCACAAGCCACCAGCAGCAGTACCACCCCACCACCACAGCACAGCCACCACCAGCCACCCCAGCCACCCCACACCACCAGCACACCACCAGAAGCAGACACACCAGCGCAGCCAACCCACCCCACACCACAGCAGCAGCCACCCCAGCCACCGCCACCACCACCATCAGCCACACCACGCAGTAGCGCCACACCACTAGCACCACAGCAGTAAATACCACCACACCACCACGCAGAAGCAGCCACCACCAGTCCACCACTTTGGAGGTTAATGTGTTTTTCTTAAACCAAGCACCATCAAAGATAATGATTACTCACCACCATTCCTTTGCATTCCCTTTGCATTCCCTTTGCCTTTCCCTTTCCCATTCCCCATTTTGAACCAAGTGCACCCTAAGTTAACAAAAATGATAGATGAGCATAATAAATAGGCCTAATCGTGAACCTACCGCATTAATAATTTGTACATTATCAAATGTACAAGTTATTAATGCGGTAGGTCCACGGTTATGTCTATTTATTAGGTCCATGTATCACATCTCGTAAGTTAATTATTTTTCTGTGACTAATATTTTATTATGATTGTTAAAACAAAATCTTATTCTGTATAAATCAGCTTAAGTTTGAAGATTCTTAGAAACATATATTTTACTATTCTTATATATATGAATTTGCCATCAAATTGCAGTTTGGACATGAAAAATAGAAGTAGATGAATTGTGGCGGTTTTAGTGTCGGTGAGTGTTATATAGTAAAATGGTTTTTAATTGATGCGTGTGCTTGTTAATGTAATTCGGGTGTGTTTAACAAAAATAGCAGTAACAATTAGCAGTAGCAGTAACTATAAGCAATAAGCAATAGATGTGAGTAGTATTAGTTTTTTCTATAAAAACATTTGGTAACATAGTGTAATCATAATTTGTAAAACATCTCTTAAACGCTCAACGCTCTTAAAACTACATGTTCCTTGTCAAACGAGTATTAAAGATTACAACTCTCAACGCTCACCGCTCTTAAATGCTCAGTGCCAAACACACTTTACATCTCATTTGGCTTCATTTAGCTCTATAAGGTTCATGCAAACGAATATGCCATATCACTATCCATTTATTCAAAAATGTCGACGTATAAAGTATGAAAATACTATAAATGAATTAAAACATCCTATATAAAGTAAGAGTAAGATATTGAATAGTACTCCGTAATTCGGTAATTCCTGGTACGGCGCATCACTTATTTCATAAAAAATTTGCTTAATAATACTCCTATTCTAATACTTTTTGTGTATTTTTGTTATGTTCTCAACAACACATATAAATACACAATAACAATCCTTATAAATGCACACCTAAAAGTTCATAAAATAGTACGTAGTAGAAGCATCGCTTGTGATAAAGCAAATAATTTAAATTACCATTAAAAGGTAAACTGTACAAACTCTTTTTGAGCTAAAAACATCAAACATGTGAGAACATGGTTGGAGCAAATGGTATAATTTCCAAAGATATGTTAACATGGGAAAATTCCACAAGTACCCCATCCGTACAAGCTCTCCACCCCAAATGCCCCAATTTTTTTATTTTTCTCCAAATACCCCAAGGGGAGACAGTCGCCTCTAAAACTTGGGCGAATGCTATAATCTTGTGACATGTGTCCCTATACATGGACCCACCATGTACTTTTCTGGTACAGCTCACAGTGTGTACTTCTTGGGCGACTGGGACCCACATTTCTTGGGCGACTTGCATTTTTTTGTCTTTTTGTAAAAAATTATTAACTACATTTTTGGTCCTTGTTGTTTGCTTAGTATTTCATTTTTGTCCAACTTTTCAAANAGAGAGATAAGAGAAATGAGAAAAATAAAAAGATTGTTAGTGTTAATGTATTTATGTTATGTGATTTTGAAAAGTTGGACAAAAATGAAATACTAAGCAAACAACAAGGACCAAAAATGTAGTTAATAATTTTTTACAAAAAGACAAAAAAATGCAAGTCGCCCAAGAAATGTGGGTCCCAGTCGCCCAAGAAGTACACACTGTGAGCTGTACCAGAAAAGTACATGGTGGGTCCATGTATAGGGACACATGTCACAAGATTATAGCATCCGCCCAAGTTTTAGGGGCGACTGTCTCCCCTTGGGGTATTTGGAGAAAAATAAAAAAATTGGGGCATTTGGGGTGGAGAGCTTGTACGGATGGGGTACTTGTGGAATTTTCCCATCTTTAAACATGTGGAAACCTAGTAGGAATCACACCAAAACATACAAGGTACTACTAATGGGAATCTAAAACTAAACCAATCTAAACTTATTTACTTTCGAATTAGACCATTACCCATGTATGTAGCAAAAAGCTTGTTCTAATAAATGTAGACCTAGATTTCGAGTTCAGCAAATGAATGAAAATAATAATAATAATATAAGGGAAATGTTTGGTGGACCTAATAAATAGGCCTATATATCAAGGCTCATAATATAACTTGTTTCCGGTTTTGATCTAAACTAGATTGAGACGATAATTGTTTGGTTAGAATATATGAACCAGAGGGGTCTCGGAAGAGTGTGCAACGGCTGCTGCCGCACAGGGCCTTAACTTAAAAAAAGATCATATTTTTATTAGTTTTACTTATAAATACGTATAATATTAAATATATATGAGTTATATAATTTAAGGTTATATGCAAATTTTCTTTAATTTACAAGTGTCATAGGTCATCTTTATTATTATTGCTTGGGGCCATCGAAAACCACGAAACGACCTGATATGAACCATCGACTAAACGAAAACCGATTGTCACATACTCTCATAAAATCAAACATATTCGATTAAATTCGACATCGGTCCATATAGAGTCTTTGCACGTACAAAGCATTGATTCTATCTTTGTAGTTTACAAAGTTATTCATGTTATTTGATTCACGTGTGAGAGCTATAAACCACATGCGACAGCTGCGAGGCTAAAAAGGCGTGTTATATGTCAATGGTTTCACATGGTTTCCAACAATAAAGACACAAATTAAATATTGAGCAAAAAAACAAATATCCCATTACAAAATATTACCGAGACAAAAGGGTATTTACAACACATTAAAGAACAACTTTTACAGCACGCATTACAAGCGTGCTTGCTTGAAAAACAACTTTTAACGGTTTCCTAAAAAGGTAAATTTTATAAATTTCACAACCCATTTTATTATTTGCACATAATATTAGGCTTCATTTATAACTTTCTACTCTTTTGATGGTTTAAAGGCATTCGACATTGAATTGCATAACTTTGCGCATGTATTTCGAGTAACATTAGAAATGCTAGAAATTTCTGAATGAGAAAATTCATGCAAGTTATATTAATTTTTGGCACCTAATTTAACTTTTATTTCACTTTGTTTACGATGTTTGTAATTTGCAGCATCTTCAATTTGGTAACATAAGCTAATACACGGGCTAAATAATTCTTAAAAGTCAAAAGTGAAAACTGAATTTATTTAATGAAACATTGAATCAAAATAATGCCTCCGACTGCCAAACTAATATGTAGACGCATAGTCTGGACTAGGCCAGGAATGGGCTAGGCCCGGCGACAGCGGCCCACTCTACACCTAAAACCCTAATCCATGCCTTATAAATACATGGATGGGATCCCTTTATTCAGCAGATTACAACAGGTTACCCTAAACCTAATCACTCATATATGCTACATCGCATCTATACTAACTTGACCGTCGGAGGTGGATCCCGGGGCTACGGCCTCGGGTCCACTCCTAACGGGTTTTCGTTGTTGACAGGTCTAATAGGGCTCGAGAAGACGACTAACGGCCCAAGGAGAGTCGTTGAATCGGTCCGCGCCAGATTATGCATCAACAAGTGGCGCCATCCGTGGGACACACTACAACAAGTTTTGTGTTCTCACATCACCGGAAAGCAACCATCGAGTTCAAAAGCCGGTATTCTTTCTTTATTTTCTGCTAATACACGATGCGCAGATAAAAATAATCCATGCGACATTAAACAGATTCATAATATAAAGATATACTTTTCGGTCAAAAGTATACAACTGATTCTTACGAATATTATTTACGAATATAATAGTAAAAGTAATACCTTTTCACTTCTATGAATTACATATTCGAGCAGATCATGAATTACATATTCACGTGCATATTCAGTTGCATTATTCATGCAATGAATTACATATTCACATGCATGGTTTTAAATTCAAAGATATTGCATAGCAGTTCCTAAACCCTTTTTAAGGTTCGAACTATTTTCAATTAAGAAAATAATATTTTCTAAAATTAAATAAGATATTCCAATATTCTTGTGCATATCTTTTAAATTGGGAAGATATCCCAACAATATCTTTTAAATCGATAAGATATACTTTAAATATTTAAAAGATTTTACATAAATCTTTTAACTGGATAAACACGATTTTATCTATCGCTATGAGCGCCAAGTCCGCACGATCGGACCTACTTTATCTTTTAGACGCGAACAACGCAGTCAGGATAAATCTACCCGCGTTAGGCCATGCGTAAGAGAAATTTTCGCAGATTAATCGCCCTGAGCGCACTGTTACATACAGGCACCACGATGCTAAGTCGATCGCCATGAGCGCACGCAGACAAAAGCCGTGGTCAACTGCGATCATCCTCAAACGTTAGAGTCTACGAGGTTATGATAAATCCATCTGTGTCTGTCCGTGCGAAAATAATATTAGTCGCGGTCACGGTACATCCATCCGCGCTCTTGTTTTTATTATAATAAAAAATAAAAAGATCAATTAATCGCCATGAGCGCACTATAGATTAGCTATGTGCTACTTCTACTTTTTTATATGTAGTTATAAAACCTCACGATAGGTGTAATTCGCACAGCGAAAATTTCTCTTATATGCTATGTGCTATATTATGCTTCATGCTATTTATATCTTACTTCATTAAGTTTAATATGTTGCGATTCGCGACATATACTTCTAATATTTGCATTAAGTGTTTTCAGGAATTGAATAACTAAGTTTAATGCTCCTACACAAGTAGCACCATCAAACTTGAGGGGCTACCAGGGTACATAATACCACTGTTTGCGCGCATCGTACGCAGGTATATTTGAAAGCAGATCGTACGTAAGAGGTATCGCGAGCCCGGTACAAAGACGAATTTGAAAATTCGCACCATCTCGCCGCAGGGGAGACGTCCTCTGTCGGTTATAAAGACGAATGTTATGTTCGCACCTTGTCGCGGACAACGCGCACTTTTGTCGCGCACCGCGCGCACTTTTGTCGCGGACAACGCGCACCTTTACCGCGCACTTCTGCCACAGAAACACGTCTTCTGTCGCACCATGCTACATCGCTACTGGTACAAAAGGTACGCCCTTGCCCAGGATGCAGCATACAGGAATCCACCTTCACCACGGACACCTTCACCATTGTGAGACAATCATAATCGCACTCCCAGTGCGCACTATCGCATTTGGACTGCGCAGTATGGTCCATCCCATCTGCGCACACATAAGTCATGCTGTCATGATTGATTGGGCCTACGCGGCCATGAACAGAACTTAAGTCTAGCATAACATAGTCATGCACTATGTCACACTAGACTTGGGGGGCTTGTAGACGCATAGTCTGGACTAGGCCAGGAATGGGCTAGGCCCGGCGACAGCGGCCCACTCTACACCTAAAACCCTAATCCATGCCTTATAAATACATGGATGGGATCCCTTTATTCAGCAGATTACAACAGGTTACCCTAAACCTAATCACTCATATATGCTACATCGCATCTATACTAACTTGACCGTCGGAGGTGGATCCCGGGGCTACGGCCTCGGGTCCACTCCTAACGGGTTTTCTTTGTTGACAGGTCTAATAGGGCTCGAGAAGACGACTAACGGCCCAAGGAGAGTCGTTGAATCGGTCCGCGCCAGATTATGCATCAACATAATACATGATTGAAAACTTAATTATGTACCTATAATGTACACGGCTGGAAACTTATGGATTTATAAAATCACGTGTTTATGTACAGATACTCGTCTAGTTATAAATCTATATATGTAGGTAACATAAGCTATGTTTATGCTCAGGTTAATGCAATTATTCAAAATGGAAATCTTCTCAGTTGATCCATGTCAAGATCTTAAATCATGTTGATGGGGCATAGAATCTCTTAATAAATTATAACCAACAAAAAGTATATAAATTTCGACTTAACTAATCAAGTTTATCATATACTACAAATAGAGCAATACGATTTCTCACGTTTATATCGTACACACAGGTAAGGTCATGTGTGATTCTGATACTTTGTAACATGACATATCGAATAAATATGCTAATTTTATTTACAAGTCCAACAATAGTAAATCTACATTACTAAGCTAAATTAGTTTTTCAGTTTTGGTTGGTTATGTACATTTTATAACACTGTACTAATAATTAAAATAAGCAAAAAGTAACATGGAGTAAGTTAGATTTCCATGTTGCAAATGTCGTTATGTACTTTTCGTCACACCATCAATCTCTGATTGATTGATACCTAGCCTTTTTTATATAGCCTAAAACACGACATATGTCTTATCTTTTATTTGAAAAGTAATAGCAGTTGGTGAGTTTTTTTTTTCCTCTTCTTCTTTGTTGACACTTATTGTACTTTCGTTCGATTAAATTTTATCCTTTTTCAAGAAATACAAAAATTTTAATTTTTTTCTTGATTATTTTATAAAAAAACAAAATTCGGTCACACAAAAATACAATAGTCGTCAATCGCACAAAAACTCTAATAAGGTTAAATCAATTTAAGGGCCGCTTACACAACCCAACAACCACTTGTACTTTATTAATAAAGATTAAGACACATGTCCAATTAGCGGAGTCGCACTACCAGTTAATCGTACCGGTATATTTTGATAATTGTCTGTTTTCAATGTAACTCAAACATGGTAACTTTTGAGATATTTTGAGAATTTTCATTTATTTTAAATTCAATAATTCTAATGACTAAGGAGCCAAAATATGTACAATGCGGCAAATTTTGTATGTGAATCATAAAAGAGTCAATAGCACAAGACCGTAGCGATGTCTTATGCTGTTATTTAGCTTTCGGATGATGTTACGAGCATGTATTTAGCTTAGAGTTCCGATGTGTATAAAGTGTTTAATTGTTGTTGATAGCTATTATCGATTTTGATGGTTTATAAATTTGACATATGAGTACCTTGATTATGCTAATCTTGCAACATATTTCGTTCAACGATGATGAAACGATTTGCTATTGTGAGGTAAAAGTGATTAGATACAGGTCGAGAAAAAAACTGATGTGACAACAGTTTTGGACAATAATTGTCCAAATCATCCGAGATACTCTACGTTTAATTATGGATGACAACTACTCCATAGTAAATAATCAAATTCAGCTTCAATGTAGCCATACAGAAGAATACTCCAATAAATGATAACTTGATTCTTGAATCATGAAAACACAATAATAATCTCACAATAAATTTCTAACCGCAATATCAAACACCTACCCATATAAATCTTTACATTTATTGATCCACATATTTCTCACTTTGAAAAAAAAAAATAAATAAATAAAAAATAAATAATAAATAAATAAGAATAAAATAAAATAAAACCAAAGGTAGACAATGACATTGACAATTGTCTTACGCCACTACACACTACTAGTACTACAAAAGCCAAATAATCTTATAAAAGATCTCATTTTCACAACACAACATATTCAATAAACACTTGTGCAACATTTTCTAGTAAAAAAGACACCATATATGTCGGTGTTGTGAAACATAACACTTGTCTACTTACACACACATTCACCTTCTTCTTCTTCTTCTCTCTGCACTTCTGACCCGACCCGAATCCATGGGAACCAGCTTGTTTCCTAAATGGGTTTTGCTCATCTTGGTGTTATCTCAAATGGGTTGGTTTCAGAATGGTGAATGTAGTGTGACTTATGATAGTAAAGCTATTGTTATTAATGGTCAAAGAAGGATACTTATTTCTGGTTCTATACATTATCCTAGAAGTACTCCTGAGGTAACTTTTTTTTTCTATTTTTTTTTTTTTTTTTGGTGAAAATGTGGGTGANCAGAATGGTGAATGTAGTGTGACTTATGATAGTAAAGCTATTGTTATTAATGGTCAAAGAAGGATACTTATTTCTGGTTCTATACATTATCCTAGAAGTACTCCTGAGGTACTACCTCTTTTTTTTTTTAGATTTTTTTGGGGGTGAAAATGTGGGTGAAGTGAGGTTGAAATGATGTTTTTAATTTTATTTTGTAGATGTGGGAAGATCTTATAATGAAGGCTAAAGAAGGAGGACTTGATGTGATTGAAACTTATGTGTTTTGGAATGTTCATGAGCCTTCACAGGGCAATGTACTTTAATTTTCACTTCAAGTTTTTATTTTTACTGTTTTACTATGTTTTTGGTAAAACTTTGTAGATTTTTTGTAGGTTTTTGCACCATAATTTAGTAGATCTTTCTTTCCTTTCTAAGTTTTTTATTTTATTTTTCCTTGTAATAAAACTTTTTGGTGCAAAATTGTGCTCTTTTTTTACTAAAAAGTTTTAATTTTTTTGGGTTAGCATAGTTTTTCTAAGTAATGTTTTACCTACTAATGATATTTTTATTGTGAAATTCAGTATAACTTTGAAGGAAGATATGACTTGGTGAGATTCTTGAAGACAGTGCAAAAAGCAGGACTTTATGCTCATCTAAGAATTGGACCATATGTTTGTGCTGAATGGAATTTTGGGTACTTTTTATAAATAAATTTGGCATATTTTTATATCTCAGATCTGTGGTTCTTTTTAGTGTTTAACAAATAATTTTATGTAAATTTACTAAAAGGGTCATTTTTATGTTGATTCTTGCAGTGGATTCCCAGTTTGGCTTAAGTATGTTCCTGGAATTAGCTTTAGAACTGATAATGAGCCGTTTAAGGTTACATTTGCTTAAAATTTTCATGTTTAATTTTTATAAACTATATAAAAAGTTTGTAAATTTTTTAGTCTTTTACTAATATAGATATATATATTTTTTTTATTCTTATAGAGGCATATGAAGACTTTCACTGAGAAAATTGTGAACATGATGAAGAGTGAAAAATTGTTTGAATCTGAAGGAGGTCCTATAATCCTCTCACAGGTAAAATATTTAGCTAGTAACTTACGCGTTATACGCTGTACATTGGTGAAATGAGTAATGACAAATGGTGTAAAGTATGTGACAAGTGGTGTACAGAATGTGACAAATAAATGTGGTCTTGATGCAGATAGAGAATGAATATGGGTCCATTGGAAAGGCGCTTGGAGGTGCTGGACATAATTACATGACCTGGGCTGCAAATCTAGCCGTCGGATTGGGTACCGGTGTCCCATGGGTCATGTGCAAACAAGACGATGCACCCGATCCTATTGTAAGCATTTATGATTTGACCCGTGGTTCATTTATATAAGTCACATGAAAAAACTACCATTTTTATGTTTTTTGATGTCATATTGCTGATTATTGAGTACCCCTTTGATTTTCAAAGGTTGATGTCATAAGTCTCTTAATAGAAAAGGATATTTTAGTCGTTTTACTAATGGTCAAAGATTGCGATATGTAGGCGCAATTGATGTGATTTTCATGGGATGAGAATATTACCATTTACTAACCTTGATCTTAATTTATTTCTAATAAATGAGATTAGAATACATTCATCAATGGTCAACAGGAATCTTTTAACTTTGTCAGTTGCTAGTAATGGGAAATAACCTTAACTAGATTTAATTAAAGCTTTCAAGTTAATGACTGTCATGTGCACTATAACTACATTTTAGGGAACCAGTTTGTGTATCGTGTTGCTAATTTTTAAATCGTCTAATGTGACCATCTCACGAATATTATTTTGGGCCATTGGTAACAGATAAACACATGCAATGGTTTCTACTGTGATGCATTTTCCCCAAACAAGGCATACAAACCAACAATTTGGACCGAGGCTTGGAGTGGATGGTTCTCAGAATTCGGTGGTCCAATCCACGAGAGACCTGTTCAAGATTTGGCTTTCGGTGTTGCTCGATTTATACAAAAGGGTGGATCTTTTTTGAACTACTACATGGTTAGTAGCTCTAGAAAAGTATTATTTCAATGATTATCCAAAACATAATAAAATCTTTTGTTAGATTTTAATTACTTTTATCTTTGATAACAGTACCATGGAGGAACTAATTTTGGTCGCTCTGCTGGAGGCCCGTTCATCACTACCAGTTATGACTATGATGCCCCACTTGATGAATATGGTGAGTTTTGACTTTAAAGGTCAAACATATTGATTTCCAAACTCGAGATAGATGTTTGTTTTATTAGTGTCAGGACGGGTCTTTGATACATGAAAACACGTATCAAGTTTGTTACCAAAATACCTATAGTTTGTGATCTCAAAATTTATATAATTACCTCAACTGTATTATTTTACAGGTTTGATCAGACAGCCAAAATACGGGCATTTGAAGGAGCTTCACAAGGCTATCAAGCAATGTGAACCCGCTTTAGTTTCAGCAGATCCTACCGTAACTTCTATCGGAAACCTTCAACAGGCGCACGTATTCGCTTCGAAATCGGGTCACTGTGCTGCTTTTCTCGCTAATTACAACACAAACAACGCTGCAAAAGTGATGTTTAACAACATGCATTATACTTTACCTCCATGGTCTATCAGTATCCTTCCGGATTGCACAAATGTTGTCTTCAATACCGCTAAAGTACGAAAACAACTTCTTCTTACTAATACTATCCGGCTTTGTTAGCATTTTTTCTGTTCATGTGTATAATAATTGTTGAACCATCACAGGTCGGGGTTCAATCAACTCAAATGGAAATGCTGCCTACAAATACTGAGTTATTTACATGGGAGACATATAATGAAGATCTGACCATGGTTGATGAAAGCTCGACTTTCACTGTTTCGGGTCTACTAGAGCAAGTTAATGTCACAAGAGATAATAGTGATTATCTTTGGTATACGACCAAGTAAGTTTCATTGTTCCTAACACGCTATAATTTGACTAGCTTTTGCCAGTTTCATCATGACTCAGATAATGTATGTTTTTGGTGCAGTGTTGAAGTTGATTCTTCTGAATCATTTTTGCGAAATGGTGAGCATCCCAAACTCTTGGTGCAGTCGACGGGTCATGCTCTTCACGTGTTTATAAATGGAGAACTTTCGGGTACGACAGAGTGATTAATTTTTTAGAATAAATATTAAATCGACTAAAAAAGAGTCACATAAGAGTTGAATGTATTTCTACATAGGGTCTTCTTTTGGAACAAGGGAAAATAGGAGAATTACTTACAAAGAAAATGTCAATCTCCGTCCCGGAAACAACAGAATATCACTACTAAGCGTTGCCATGGGATTGCCGGTTAGTTTTTATTTCCATTTCACATGCTAAATTTTCTGCCTTCTAGTCGACTCTAATAATAACTTTTGAACTTGCAGAATATCGGGGGACATTATGAAACATGGGAAACCGGTGTCACAGGTCCCGTTGCACTCTATGGTCTTGACAAAGGAAAACAAGATTTATCATGGGCAAAATGGACCTACCAGGTCTGGTTTACATCCAATAATTTACCAAGTTCCTTTTTTTTGTTTTTTTTTGTTTTTTTTGTTTTTTTTTTTTGGCATAAAACATAACGATGGTTGGTTCTTCGTTTAAACAGACGGGTTTGAAAGGTGAGGCCATGGATGTTATCTCAGCGAACAGTCTGTCATCAGTCGAATGGTTGCAGGGTTCTCTTATTGCCCAGAAACAGCAGCCACTTACATGGCACAAGGTAAATTTAAGGATACTGGACGCATTTTTTATGCCATAAACCATCACAAATGGGCTTTAAGTGGTTAATTTATTGAAATGGTTTTCAGGCTACCTTCAATGCACCTGTGGGAGACGAGCCATTAGCTTTAGACATGAGCAGTATGGGGAAAGGTCAAGTATGGATCAACGGTCAAAGCATCGGAAGATATTGGACCGCTTTTGCTACCGGTAATTGCCAAGGGTGCCATTATGCCGGTTCTTACCGCCCTCCAAAGTGTCAACTAGGCTGCGGTCAACCAACTCAACGATGGTACCATGTACCACGAGCATGGCTAAAACCAACAGATAATTCATTGGTCCTATTTGAAGAACTTGGTGGGGACCCCACTCGTATTTCACTAGTGAAGCGATCAACTACAACCGTGTGTGCAGATATGTTTGAGTTTCACCCAAACATTAAGGACTGGCATATTGAAAGCTATGGTCAGACCCAAGAGCTACATAGGCCCAAGGTTCACCTCCATTGTGGTCCAGGTCTAACCATTTCAGCTATTAAATTCGCGAGCTTTGGAACACCGTTGGGAACATGCGGAACTTTCCAACAAGGAACTTGCCATGCTCCTGCGTCTTACGATGTCATTCAAAAGGTACTACTCGTTTCACTCCATCAAGTAAATACTAGTACCTCATGGGTTATTAGTTGTGCCTTGTTCGTAAGTACTTTTCCCACATAACAAGTACTTGTGCAGCTGTGCTAGAGGCATTATTGATTGTATCTAATGCATTGTTAGTTGTACTGCGTGCATTTAATACTTGTACCCATGAAGAAGAGACTAATGATTTGGAATTTGTGTTCTGCAGAGGTGCATAGGGAAAGAGGCATGTGCAGTGACCATTGCAAACAGCAACTTCGGTCAAGACCCGTGTCCAAACAAACTGAAACGACTAACAGTTGAAGCCGTTTGTTCTCCAAGTTCAAGGGGTTGAGTGGAAAGAAACACGAAATGGAAATACTAATCAACAAATTTGTGATGTAGTTTAGTTTGTTTATGGTTATTTATTTAAAATAGAAGGCATCGTAGGGTGTATATTAGTGAAAGATCCCAGGGGTTCAAAATTGCGAACCTCGTGATGGATCGATCCAAGTGCTGGTCTTCTGCCGTTTTTGACCGGAATGGAAAACCAGCCGGCGTTAATTTACCTGAACCGAATATTTGGTGTGATTTATTTTGAGTTGTTTGTTTGATTGTTAAGATCGGGCAAAATGAAACCCCGCAATTAGGTTCAAGTTTAGGAATGGATCCTATACTGAACATATTTATGTTAATCGTGTGCAGCATTAATGAAATGAAAATGTCAACTATCACCTATCTTTTTTCCCTTCTTTTACATGCCAAATACTCGGTATCGTTGCACTATTTTTCCTTGTATTTGATGGTTCTTGCAGCCTTCAAGATGGTTTTAATCTTAAAATTGATAGTTTTTATCGTATTCTGTCGATGTATCTCTAGTGATTTGCAGACAAATCTAAACTCTTCAACAACCTAAGATCCTAACATGCTCATTTACCTTCAATCCATATGCATATAAGATATCCATAAGAAAAAAGATCGAAGTTTCTAATAATAGCCATGCCTGGGATTAGTAGGTTCTGAATATCCAATGGACTTGATAGCTAAACCAAATTACCGAATCATCATGATAGTTTAATTTTGGTGTATGTTGTATTGCCGAAATCTAATAGAAACATTGCAAAATTAGGAATTTAAAGTAAGTTAATAAATTCAGAAATGTTGGATTTTACGTTAGCTTATTCCTCTATATTTTGTACTGTATTGAATAACATAAATAAGTAGTATCACAAGTACATACGATAAAACTGATTGCAGCTACTATCATAATTAATAGCAAACAAACTGTTTTAAACGAAACGTGATCAACTATAAGATTCATGAGCAAAATAAGTAGTATTATAAATGTAGCATCACATCTGCACAAGGTACATACTAATCGCAAGGAGGCCTAATGGTGATCATTCCTTGCTAATAATCCACAAACAATTGGGAAAGCTACAAATTACAACACAAAAAGTAGACCTATAAACAGAATGATTGTATCTTGTCATCTCGTTAACAAACAAATCAGATTCCTTAAGCTTCCATACCATGCAATCATTTTGACTCGATCTGATCGGTCAAATATACCACGGAAGGTGTAATCAATAGGGTGAATAAGTGACAAACTTACTAGAGCTGTATGATGTTTTTGAAATAGTATGTACCGCAAAGATACCATCCAAAGAGAATGAACACGAGAAACGCCAAGAAAGTTAGAAAAGTTGCACCTCCGAAAGTGACGCCCATGAAGAATGCAACAAAAAATGACAGATAGGATTGAACCATAGCTGGTGTGTTCACCCATTGTCCCTTGAGCAGAATCAAAGCTGCAACATTCACCACATTCCACCCGCTGGCTTGGGACTCCAAACGGTTAAGATGGTTAGCCACAAACGAGTGACAGTTGCAAGTTAAGATGCTATAAGTTTGCTGTTGGTATTCTTGTGTGGTCTTTTTCAAGGCATCATCCCACGTGTACTGGTTTCTTCCTGATTCTACTAGCCTATATTCTTCTTCGGTTCTGAATGTGGCTGAAGGATGCTTTGTAATGGACTGTTTTAAACGAGATTATGAACGGATTAATCAACAAAGAAAGCTCAAAAGTAGTTAAAAGTAGCATAACTGCACACGGCAATAAGGGTATACCTTTTCCTTGGGTATCTGGATATAACGAGCCACAGAACCGAATGTAAAGTTATCGACAGACACAAAGTTAGGTCCTGCAAAATCCACAATGACTCCATCCTCACGGCCGATCCCAACATGACCAACAAAAGGAAGGAGCCATGAAATAACCGGGAGTGGTGTCCATACTATGCAGCAAGGAAAACGAGCTTTTGCTGGATCAATCTGCATGCTACTTGGAACAATCTGCTCAATCATCATCGGCTTAAGATCCGTGTCTGAGTCCATCATGGCTAGATCTGCAATCATGACATTGCCCATAGAGCTCAATTAATAACTCAACAAGTCTACACGTTCGGAAGTTAGCCAAAATACTATATCCAGAGGCGGAGACGGGAGGAGGGCAGGGTGGGCACCTGCCCCATAGCGGAAAAAATTGCAGTGTAAAATTTTATAACTATATTTTTATAATTCGCCCTCCTAACGAACCTATTTGTAGCGTAGTTTCTAAAAATTATCAAACTTTCTGGCTCCGCCCATGACGAAATCTGCCTATCACTATCATACTTCTTCTTTACCATGAATAATCAATAGTTCGGATCCTAACGATGGTACAAACAACTCAAAAAAAGGGACAAGTAAGATACATTTTCAGACAATAAGCCATATCTAATATTAATCAATCTATAGATTTATTAAAAACAAATCTACAATACAAGCTTAAATCATAATGGGATCATTAATCAGCAAAACTATCCACATTGTAATGCAGATCTGATTTTGGAAACTATTGATTCATTTCCCCAAATTTAATTTAATTGTTGTGTTAACTGAAACAAAGATCTATAAATCGTGAGTAGTACCTTTTGTTGCAGATCTGGAAACTGGTCAGAAAATAAAATATTGTTGAATTTTAGAGATGAGATGGAGTAGTCATGTAAATTGTGTGTGTTGATTTCCCACCTTTTTTTCTGTTAAAAGTCTGTTTCTATAGCTGGTGCCACTTACCATTTTTTTTCTTTATTTTATTTTATTTTTTTTAAAGATATTTTTGTGGTTGAGGTATTAGTGGTGTCAAATTAAACTATCGTTGTCATTATCTTATGATTGTTGGTGGTAATTAATCGGGTTCTAAAAGCACTTTGAGTTGAGGGTCACCTTCATGTTACGAAATAAATTTAGATGTAGTATGAGATGAGGCGCGATAAAAGGGTGGCGCACCTTTTTAGGCGTTTTAAGGAATCTAGTTATAATATTATGCAGACGACATATTTAGCTTAAGTAATCATGATTTGGGTATGGTATTTGAGTTTTTTTATTTGATAAATGCAGAATATTACATGCAATTGTACTTTCTTAACTTTATTTCTTATGTATAACCAATGTTATAAATAGCGTGAGGCGTGGCGTGGCGGCATAGTGAAGACTCAAGCCTTAGCGTGAGGCGTGGCGGCATGGCGTTTTTAAGGCGTGAATTAAGGCGGCAAAAAGTATTTATAGATTTATAGATTTATAGATTTATATTATATTTCATTAGTATATCATAGTTCATATACATCGAGTTTACAAAAAGTGTTATACATAAGCAATAAAGTCCAAAAACTCTCTTTACATTTGTAATCTTCTTCAAATACTAGTAAACCTCTAAACGGCAAATACCAGTAAACCTCAAATACGATGCCCAAATTCTAATTACTAGTAAATTCCCTAAACGTCTCAACTAACAGTACACCTTATCGCGCCTTATCGCACCTCATCTCATGCTAAGCCTTAAAACGACGTCTTTGTCTATTGCGTGGCGTGGAGGTGACGGCTCGTGCCTTTGCGAGGCCTTTGCGGCGTCAAGGCGCGCCTTTTAAAACACTGTGTATAACACATTTTTTAAACTCAATATATATGAAATATAACATAAATATATAAATATTTGTAATAAATAGACAAGTAATTCAGTCTTCTTGTGGATCATTGCAATTTAAAAGTATTGAATGGTGACATTAAACATGTTTCTAGCGAGGAATTGCTATTAAAGCATTATGGTTGGATGATTGAAAACATTTATCATTTTTTTTAGATGAAAGCAGAAATATGAAATCAGAAAATACTTGATATGAAAGTAATTTGGAATAACTCGACAGAACCGAATGTAAAGTTATCGACAGACACAAAGTTAGGTCCTGCAAAATCCACAATGACTCCATCCTCACGGCCGATCCCAACATGACCAACAAAAGGAAGGAGCCATGAAATAACCGGGAGGGGTGTCCATACGATGCAGCAAGGAAAACGAGCTTTTGCTGGATCAATCTGCATGCTACTTGGAACAATCTGCTCAATCATCATTGGCTTAAGATCCGTGTCTGAGTCCATCATGGCTAGATCTGAAGTCAATTACATTGTCCATAGAGTTCAATTAACAAAATTACAGACGTTAATAAAAGAATTACAAGTCTACATTTTCGGAAGTTAGCTAAAATGGGAACTCTAAAGTAACATATTGAATCTTGTATGCATTTGTTAGTTGTTACTATCAGTAATGAACAGCTTACAACATAACAATTTATGTTTGTAGATGCCCTCATATTATAAAATCCGAATATGTTCCTCCATTTAGTGTGACGATGTGTGCGATCTCAGCCTATCACTATCTTACCATATATAATATTCGTGAATAAGGATGTCAATACTAGTTCTATATTTCATTTCGCAACTAATTTGTCAGATATCACACCTCTATATGCAGGGCTTAAATGTTACTTTAGTCTTGGTTATTCTTTGTGACGCGTGACTGTCTTGGATCACTTGCTTCAACTACATTCTAATAACAAACCATTCAAACAACATTCGCAGTTGCATCATCGACATATAGGGAAATCACCATTTTGCAATATACAAGCTATATAAATTTTATAAAATTATATAAAACAAAGATCTGATTAGAGTGAGGATATACAACAACTACATAAGTTAAATCCATAGTTTCATTAAAGGCAGATCTGCTAGATTCACATTATATAAAGCATTTATGACACTATTAATCAGTAAGCAACATCTAAAACATAGCAAATGAAAGAGTGATCCACATTGTAATACTTAAATGATTTTTTTTTTTATAAAAACATATCAAACCCTAAAATCATTTTTCCCCTAATTGTATTGTGGTTTAAGATCTAGCTATTATTGAAAACATAAATAATATTGGAAATGGGAATATAGAATACCTTTTTTGATGCAGATCTGGAAGTGAAGAGAAAATATGGTTAATAAATTTTAGGGATGAGATGGAGTACTGGTCATGTAAATTGTGTGTGTTGATTTTCCCACCTTTTTTTCTGTTAAAAGTCAGTTTCTATAGCTGGTGCCACTTACCATTTTTTCTTTATTTTATTCTTTTTAAGATATTTTTTTAAATCATGTGGAGTATAATTTTAGAATTGTCAAATTAAACAATCATTGTCATTATCTTATGATTGTTGGTGGTAATAAATCAGGTTCTAAAAGCACTTAAGGCGTCGACGTGTGGGTGACCTTCATGTTACCAAATAAATTTAGATGTACGGCTATATTTGGCGACACGTAGCAGTAGCAGTGAGCAGTAAGCAGTTGCCAGTAGCAGTAAGCTGTAAGCAATAAGCAGTAGTTGTTTATTTAAAAAACATGTTTGGTAACGTAGTTGTAGCAGTAGTTATAAAGTGTAAAATTACGAAAAATGTCATATACACGTTAAAATAAAATAAATGATTAAACAAATGGGGGTATATATGTAATTTCAGTATCTAAACGCTTGGAGCAATTCTGGAAAGCTCATTCAAGAAGCATTTCATTTTGGAGCGGTTAAGATAGTTTCGACCGCTATTAGAGATGTTGCCAAACAAGCTTTTCATCTAAATGCTTACCGCTTCCTCAACGCTTGTTGCCAAACATGACCGTAGCGTGAGATGAGGCACGATAAAGCGCAAGGGGTGGCGTACCTTTTTAGGCTTTATAAGGAATCTGGTTATAATGTTATGAAGATCACATATATGGGCTTGGGTAATCACGGTCTGGGCTTCGTATTTGAGTTTTTTTTTTAAGAAATGAAGAAGATTATATATAATGATAGTTTCTTAACTTTATTTCTTATGTGTACACTCTTTTTAAACTCGATATCTATGAAATATGATATAAATATATAGATATATAAATATTTTGTGTCGTCACGTCTTAAAAATAGTCATGGTTTCACTTTATTTCTTAAAACTTAATGCTTGATTATGCTTCATGTCACGCCTCACGCTATTTATAACATTCTGATAAATGGACAAGTAATTGAGTCTTATTGTAGATCAACGCAATTTAAAAGTATTGAATGGTGACATTAAACATGTGTCTACGAGGAATTACCATCAAGGCATTATGGTTGGATGATTGAAAACATTTGTTTATTTTTTATTTAGATGAAAGTAGAAATATGAAATCAGAAAATACTTGATATGAAAGTAATTTGGCATAATAATAATTGAAAATATATTAGCAAAAGTAACATATGCTATAGAACATGTAAATATTTCTAAAGGTAAGGGAAATAGTTAATTATAATTATGGTTGAGAAATCCTAGCAAATTGTATTTGAAAGTTTATTTAAAAATGAGAGTTGTTTTGTCACTTAAAACCCAAAGTATATCAGTTATTTTGTATTTTTGTAAAACTTTTAAAATATAGGGCAAAAAATCCAAGCATTTGTTAGGCATGAAGCTTGCCATCCTAATTTTCTAAACCATCATGCTACAATTTGTAGCAAAAAAAAAAAAAAAAAAAAAAAAAAAAAAAAAAAAAAAAAAAAAAGTGGCAAAGCTACACAAACAAAATCCAGTAAAAGTATTGAATTATATTGATGTAAATTGTAAAACGTTAGGTGGCAACAAATCTGATAAATTGTTCAATGAACAACAAATGTGATATAAACAAACATTAAACTGTTTGTACTTATCATTATAAGAAGTTATCTAGGATAAATTATTTGAAAAGTAAATGGTCTTTTACATTTTTGATACGAGGGAATAGATTTTCAGGATTTTTGAACACTTGAAAATTTTAAAAACTTCAAGGTTAATAAGTGGAGAGTTGATGAAAAATTTTAAATTCGTTTTTCATTTTAAGAATACAAATTTGTTCTCTATGTTCAATGAGTGTAGTTATAGTGATTATACGATGATATGCCGTTATGGAATCTTATGAGTAGCTCCAGGGCCGTCCCATGAAATTTGAAGGCCCTGTGCCGTAATACTAAAATAAGGCCCTTTAACTATGAAAATTGAGGCACCCATAAAATTAACCTAACAATAATTTCATTATGCATTGAATTTTGATATCGAATAATTGACAACTTGGTAATCTCATTCTCACCTACACAAATTTTTTTCTTCTTCTTTTGGGTGTAATCTTGGAGTTTTCAAAACGTTTTACAAATAAAAAAACACATAAGGTGGAAATTATTACTCTGTCAACATTTTGATTAAGTAATAAGGCTTGCACTAATATCTTCGAAGTACATATAGCTACAAAGCTTTCTTTAATGCCTAAAATAAGGTTTCTCTAGAGATTTGGGATTGGTTTAGCTTTACTCATAAATATTTTGAGATACAATTTAAAATAAAGATATGGGTCAAAATAGTAAATTGAAAAGATGGCACTCAAATGGGAACATATAACAAAAAATGATGGTGCAAAAGAACAACTAAAAAGTAGGGCCCACAAATACCTCTTACAACTTTGGTTCTGGCCTTCTGGGTTATCTTTCTCAACTCAAACTACATCTTATTTTCCTCCATTAACACCCAGTGACGCAGGTTGAAAGTTTTTATTGTTCTGCTGAAAAAAAGTCTTTATTCTTCATTCAAATGATTTATCACGAGATTCAAATACTCCAAAAATGATTTTTATACTTCTACTTAAGCTTTAAAAGATTGAGGCCCCTAAAATATGGAGGCCCTGTGCCGTTGCACACCCCGCACGTGCTCAAATCCGGGCCTGAGTAGCTCAATGGCACTCTTTTAAAAAAGTAACGATTATGTTGAAAGCTCACCAACGTACTACTATGCTACAAGCTCACTGTCAGCTAAATGGTTGTCAATATTACAAAGGCACTGCTAATCAAAGCTAATGAAAGGAAAAGAAAGAAAATGAAAGGAAATAGAAAAAATTAATGTGTTCTCGAGTTTTTATCAAACAGAAAAGAAAGGAAATAGGAATGATTTGATAAGAAAATTAAGAGGTTTTTTCCTCCAAAATTTTCCTCCCAAATATGGGCGGATTTGGAAGGAAATAAATTTACACCTAAACTATTTGTTGTAAAATAAGTTATGTAACCGTCATTGTTCTTATATATCTTTTGTTATAGATGTATTTCTATTAATTATAATTTTTTTCTTTTTTTTATTTCTTTTCCTCCCAACTTGAGAACACGACTTTATTTATTTTCCTTTCATTTCTGTTCACTTTCTTTCAACTCGAGAACATGAAATATAAATGCAACTTTATTTTCTTTCCACTTCTTTTCTTTACTCTTCTTTACCTATCATTTCTATTCACACAAGAAAAAACTCGAGAACAGAGCGTAAGTGACTGTCATTTGGATTAGTAAGGCACTACTGTTCAAATATATAACAAATTTTTTGATGTGTGTATTCCTTTAAATCTGACAATTTAAATAACATTAATGTCACAATGTTTCATTCGGCCATGAATTATATGTGTTGGGACTTCATCTTAGATCATGTACCGACCGTTTCCCGCAAATTCAATTCCTTTTTTGGCTTAGGATCTCCCATTGTCAACAAAAAGGTTGTTGGCACATGAAAAACGGATCAATGATCCTAAGANAAAAAAAAAAAAAAAAAAAAAAAAAAATCTTAAAATGAATCATCTTGTCAAATTTATAAGAAAGATACATGAAACAAGGCGACCATTTTATATACGGATTGCATTTGAATCAATAAACACGGGCGGGCTAATAAAGCAAAACATACCTAAACTATAGGTGGTAAAGTTAGCAAATGGCTTTACCACCATCATCGTCAAAGTGCGGAGGATATCAAGTTTGCATTCATATTTGATGCAAACAAACTTGATATAATAAAAAGGTATAATCGATTTAACTTTGTGTGTAGGTAAAATAAAAATCCATGAAATAGTCGGTTAAAACATCTAATTTTTTAATATAAAAAAGGTCACTCATGTCAAAGACCACAAACTAAAACACCACAAACTTAGGAGTGTTTGTTTGACCTTATATAGCCGGCTTATGACTTATTTGATTTTGATCTTATGGTTCATAAAGTCATTTTTTTAATTTCTTTTGAAACTTTTTGGCTTATATAAGTTCTATAATAGACTTATGGGTATGTTTGGCGCAATGGGCTGGGGTTGGGGCTGGAGTTAGGGCTGGGGTTGGGGCTTGGGCTTATATTATAAGCTGACAGCTGAAGATTATATTTTTATAAAGCTGTTTGGCGAAGTAGTTGTAGCTGGAGCTTATTAATATAAAATCGTGTAAAAATATATCAAATTAAATCACATATGTTTTCAGTTTTTACGTGATAATTTATTATATTTTGAAGGGTATTTAAGTAATTCAACTAGCTATAAGCCCATTTCTATAGGCTTGAGCTTATAGAGGCCCATGACTTATTTTATAACCCATAAGTCTTCATAAACCTGTGTGACAAACGAGACTTATTTTATAAACCGACTTATTTTGAAATTCCAAGCCCGATAAGCCCCTAAAAAGCCTTGTGCCAAACATAGCCCGTGAGCCCGAAAAGTTTCACAATAAGCGACAAACATAAGAGTAGAGTTATATTAAATACTAAACTTTTCTTACATACCAAAGGACTCATCCCCACCATCCATCTAAAAAGAAATCAATGGTTGAGATTAAAAGCATTTAATATTTCACCAATTTTTTATAATTTAAATATCTCTTAAACCGTTAATCGTTAAGCGAAAGTAATTATACCATCGCGATGAGCATTTAATTATTTTTCTATAGATATGCATTGTGATATACTTTCGACAAAAAAAATTTTTTTCGTTTTTTTCACGTTTTTTTTCGTGGCCGAAAAATATCATATGTGATATATCATATATGATATGTAGTTTCATATATGATATGTAGTATCATATATGATATATCATATGTGATTTTTTCGGCCACGAAAAAAAAATGTGAAAAAAACGAAAATTTTTTTTTGCCGAAAGTATATCACAATGCATATCTATAGAAAGATAATTAAATGCTCGTCGTAACGGTATATTTTTTTTCGCTTAACGATTAACGGTTTGAAAGATATTAATATTTGAAAAAAAAAGGATGAAAGTGGGTTTTTTAAATTGTTAGGATTAATCTCATTAGGGCTGAGCAAAACCCGACCGACACCCGAAAACCGTCCCGATCCCGACGTTCCGAATTGTCCCGAATCCCGAACCGACCATACTCGGGTCGGGACTCGGTTTGGGTTTTTCAGCTTGTCGGGATTCGGGTCGGGTCGGAAGTCGGGACGAAGTCGGGATTACAAAGAAAAACCATACAAATCGGTTTCGTTTCGGGACTCGGGACGGGATTTGGGACGATTCGGGCTAGACTCGGGTCGAGATTCGGTTAGGATTTTCAAGCTTGTCGGGATTCGGGCTTCGTCGGGACGGGTCGGGTTCCGGCCCGATGCACACCCCTAAATCTCATCCATTAGATCAAATAAAGATAAAGATTGAGGGTGGTGATTAGTCTCTTTGCATGTAAAAAAAAAAAAAAAAAAAAAAAATCAAAAAACAAAAGTGGCAAATATAATGAATTATCTTGTCAACTTAAAATGAATTATTTTGACATTTGGTGCCTAATAAAATCCTTGCATTTCAAAAAAAATACTAAAATGAATTATCTTGTCAACTTTATAAGAAAGATACATGAAAACAAAGGCGACCAATTTATATGGACTACATCTCGAGTGGATCTGCTTACATATTTATGAAAGTCAAGGTTTAAACATGTTATGAAACTAAGACAACAATTATTACTAATAATAAGAAAGAGTTAAGCGCCTCCAAAGCCTATAAAATAGAAGCTTCTTTCGGTATATATTTTCAAAGAGAGATGATAGAAGTTAGAAAGAAAGACTTTCAGTAAAACTTAATGGATATCATTGTCGGAAGACTCGCAAATATGGATTGCATTTGAATCAGTAAACTCGTGCAAGACAAAAAACAAGGGCTAATAAAGCAAAACAAACCTAAACCAAAGGTGCTAAAGTTAGCAAATGGCTTACGACAATCATCGTCAAAGTGCGAATTGCATCATATTTGATGCAAACAAACTTGATATAATAAGAAGGTATAATCGATTTAAGTTTGTGTATATGTAAAATCAAAACCCATAGACTAACTGGTTAAAACATCTGTTTTTTTTATATAAAAAAGGTCACTCATGCCAAAAACCACAAATTAAAACATCTACTAGTATAACTTACGGGTTGTTTAACCTTATATAACCGGCTTATGACTTATTTAATTTTAAACTTATATTTCATAAACTCACTTTTTAATTTATTTCGAAACTTTTCGGCTCATATAAGTTCGGACATAAAAAACTTACATGAGCCCGAAAAGTTTCACGAAAAGCAACAAACATAAGCCCAAAACAAAAATAACCCCCCTTTGCCAAAACAAACACCCCCTAAAACCACACCACCAACAACAACCAAACCCCCACACTCTGACACCCCCATTAAAAAAAACCCTAACTCCAAAATTCACAATTCTGATACATGCACAATAATGTCCAGGCCTACAAACGTTGTAGACATTCTCGACAGTGATGAAGAAGACGGCGGTGATCATCGACCACAAGTTGAAAACAACGCTGCCGATGAACGGAGGTTGGAAATTCGAAGCTTCTGGAAAGCCGGAGCGTTCGATATCGGTCCTACTAAATGGACTCCTTCTCAAGGTCTTATTTAATTTTATCTATTGTCACTGTTCCATTAGAAATGATCATGTTTCTAAAAGACCCGCAAAGGCCCCACAAAGGCGTGTGTCACGTCTTTTTGTAAACTCGATATATATAAAATATGATATAAATATATAAATATTTTGATATTTTGTGCCGCCTTATGCCACGCCTCGCTCTATTTATAACCTTGGAAATGATATATAGTTTAGTGATTTTTATTATATTTAGCATTATGTTGTTTGTTTTGTTATTATAAATGTATTTGTTTTACAAAACTAGACTAGTACCGAGAATTTTGGAAAATGAGTAGTGAAATGGTCGGAAAAGGTCATTTGGGAGGGGGGGGGGGGG
>LBNU01038858.1:47276-79828 GCA_014162995.1 Artemisia annua
GGGGGGGGGGGGGGGGGGGATACCTTGGTTAGGCTGGGTACATATGAGTAAAAAACTTGCCCTCACCGGGGGTGAGGTGAATTGGAAATATGTAATCCGTTTGTAGTAGTGAAATCCGGATGTTCTAGCGTTGGTATTGGCGGTACTTAAATGTTTAGCCAGTGGGTTAAGGTTTGGGTTAGCGAGTTTACTAGGTTTTTACTAAAATTATGTTTAGTAGAATTGGGATATTAGTCGCTTTGGTCCGGTTCTTTTACTTCCGTTAGTGAAATGTGTAAATACGGAAAAATGGAAATTTTTGGACACGATAACATTGATTGTTCGTATTTTATAATGGTTAAACAATTGGAATTGTGCAATTTTCATGTTATAGAGGTTGGATAGTCTAGTGATAGTTATTGTTTTATGCAGTAATTGCATTTGACATTTCCATAGAAGCAAAACGAAGTTACACATGATGATAACTTGTGTAGGTGGTCGGAACATATATGCATAATTGACTTGCAGTGTTATTGAATGGTTCTTTTTGTTTGTTGCAGGTGAATTGGAACATGCTCGTGTGCACCCGAAGTTTCTTCATTCCAATGCAACTTCACACAAATGGGCTTTTGGAGGTGCGATCTAATATCTCTAGTTTCGTGTTTTTTTCTTTTTCTTTTGGGATTTGAGAATAGGAGAATCAATACTTTGTTATAAAGAAATGCAGTCTTATAGCAAGTATACACATCCTTCAATTTTATCCATGGAGTAGCAAATATAAAGAGACTTTAGGCACAAATTTTAATGTATTCTCAATGTTTGGACATTGCAAATGTAAAGTGACACTTTAGCTAATACTCTGGTTTGAAGTAGCAAAGAATTTTGTTTTGTAGTATAAGGAATGGGCAAGCTGAAAATACTAGAGATTTGCTTTATAATTTGAACCATCTGTCATCCCTTCTATGACGTCTTATATTACCAACTGATTTAATAATCGACATAAAAGCTTTGTCGAGTTAGCTCATTAGAGATTGAAGTCCGATTGGCTTGGCTAATCAACAATGTGACATGATAGATATCTAGATGAAGGGCAAGTGACTATAAGATAGCTCCATTATGTGGTCCTATATTTTGTTAGGCCATAATACTCTTTATATGATAAGGAATACACAAGCTGCATAAAAACAAAGTTAACTCTAGTGACTTAATCTTCTTATAGGTATTGAGATTTTATGAATCTCCTTATGATGGAATTTGTTGATACATGGCTTATATTAGTTATATGTGGGATGTGACATCTTGTTGTCCCTCCATCTTCCACACATGTGTTTCTTTGGACTTTGGCAAGTGCAAATGGATAACTTAACCTATATATAATCCCCCAAACCAAGTTATTATATGAAAGTTTATAGTTATTTATTGTAATATCAAGAGTTAATATTCACAAAATTCTTGTATCTTATTGCAGCAATTGCTGAGCTTTTGGATAATGCCGTTGACGAGGTAACCTGCAATTTTCAGACATTATAAGAAATGCATTTATATTAGTAATTATATTTTTTAGCAGTTTACCATGTACTTGTAATTTGATTTAGATAGATTGCTAGTTTGCATGCCTAACAGTAATGGCGAACTATTACTTTGCTATATGAAAGATTCAGTTGTCTACCTTTGTATAACAGGTCAATAATGGGGCAACTTATGTGAAAGTTGATAGAATCTACACCAAAAGGGACAATTCTCCTGCTTTACTTTTTCTGGGTACTGTTCGTGATGTATCTCAGTCTCAGATTAATGGTTATGATGTTCTTGGAAGTAGGTATTGGTATTAATATTGTAACCTGAACTGTTGTTGCAGACGATGGAGGTGGAATGAATCCAGAGGGCCTTCGGAAGTGCATGAGCTTGGGATACTCAACAAAGAAGAGTAACAACACAATCGGGCAATGTAATTATTAAGAACCATCTCCATCTTAAAATTTTTTAGCCCTGCACTGAAGAGGAATTATAGGATAAACCATTTTCGAGTTTGCATATAGTGTCGTATTTTAACAATTGGAAGGCATTTGGTTTTTCAGATGGTAATGGGTTCAAGACAAGTACTATGCGTTTGGGAGCCGATGTCATTGTTTTTAGTCGTGCATGTCAGAAAGGGTACTGTTTTGATGTTGTTGATTTGTTTACTGAGGTTTTTGACGATCATGCCTTTAATGTAATTGGTTTTTTACATCTTGTAGGCAAGCAACCCAAAGTATTGGTCTTTTATCCTATACATTTCTACGCAGAACTGGACAAGATGATGTGATTGTCCCAATGGTAAATAAACTCTTTGCGCTTCTTCTCGATAACTGTATGTATAATTTTTATGTAAAATAACATTGGCTCTTTGCAGATTGATTACGATATCTCAAAGCATTGGGCAGAACCTATACTATATGGCACTCAGGAAGATTGGTATAATAATCTGAAGTTAATTCTTGAATGGTCCCCATTTACTTCAGAAGAAGAACTACTACAACAGGTGCCTTTACGTCGTATACTGCACTTTAGGTGATCTATAGTATATCAACTTCCATTAATTTTTTTTTTTTTTTTTTTTTTTTTTTTTTTTTTTTTTTTTTTTTCAGTTTGAGGATATTGGGTCACATGGGACAAAGGTATTGATATATAACTTGTGGCTCAATGACGAAGGCATCTATGAACTGAACTTTGACGAAGATGAAGAGGTTCTTTTTTGCAGACTGTTTGAATCACTTCCGTATTATGTATTGATAATAATATTATTATTATTATACCAGCACTAAGTAATCTTTATCTATTTGCCTGCTGATATAGGATATTAAATTGAGAGATGAAGCAGCTCGTTTGACTAAACTTCACAAGAAAACAGCTGAAAAACAAACACATATTTCTTACCGCATTCTTCATTCATTAAGGGTGCGCTTGTTTTTGTCGTAAACTATTAAACATTCTATTCAGTGTCTAAAATCTCTTTAACTTGGCACCATTATGATATCCGGTGCTTATTTTCAGGCATATGCTTCCATGTTGTACCTTAGAAAGTTTACAAACTTCAAAATCTTCTTAAGAGGGAAACCTGTTGAGCAGTTTAATATAGCAGATGAATTACGATTTTCACAAGTGGTCTCCTACAGGCCACAAGTTTCTTCAGGAAGAGAGGTAAGCCTGCAGTTTTTTTGTATGTTTCCATGTTTATTCCTTTAGGTATGTGATGGGCCGTTGCTATGTTTTAGGAAACTACAGATTTATATACACTTTCAGGAAATTAGCCTCCCAAACAGTTAACTGAAGATGATACAATTTTTAATTTAATTCTTAAGTATGGAAAAGGATTTTTTTGGTCCGGTATTATAATATATTTATAAGCTATCAAACGATTCTTTCAGTTGATTTATATATATGTTTCAGTTATATTTTTAACTTATTGAATTCCCCCTGGCGATTAATCTGATGTAGACTGTTGTGGAGACAACCCTTGGATTTATCAAAGAAGCTCCGTATCTTGGTATTAATGGATTTAATGTATACCATAAAAACCGTCTTATTCGGGTATGTGTTTGTATAATTGGAAGTTTGGAACTCTAATTTATTTGTGCTTTTGAGAGTGTTAATATGTCAACTGTTTTAGCCTTTCTGGAAAGTAATTGGTGAGGGACATGCTAAAGGTTTTGGCATTGTTGGTAAGCATATACTCTTCACTAGTTCTACTGTCAAAGGAATTACATATAACCTACATAATGAACTGTGTCATTGCAGGAGTTCTTGAAGCAAATTTCATAGAACCCGCACATGACAAGCAGGATTTTGAAAGATCATCCTTGTTTTCGAGGCTGGAAACGAAGCTAAAACAAATGCAAATGGACTTCTGGTTCGTTATCTTAAACACCGTCTCATTTTTGAATTATGCTTTTACGATATGAACAAATGAACAATATTAGTAACTAATTGCCTGAACAAACTCATTGAATTATACTTTACAATATAAGTAACTAATTGCGTAAAGAACTCAGGAGAGAGAACTGTCACAAAATTGGGCATCAAATGGATCCAACTTTTCAGCGTAAGATGCAGAAGACATCTGCTATGCCACTTCAAACGGAAGGTGAACCGCTCGATCAAAGTGTTTCCGGTCATGCTGCTAGCCCAAGGCCCGGTTTGGGGGGTTCACATATGGGGAGCCATGGCAGAACCGTTTACAACAATGACAAACAGGTTCCGCCTGGATTTAAAACCCCGGTCCGTGAATTTTGCCTGCTTTCTTCTACTTGACATTTGTATAGCTGTAATAGGTATTGTCGTATTGATGCTACCATGACATTAATTTCAGGGTTTTAGTCAAGAAATGGCAGGCGATGATAACTCAATAGATATTGAGCAAATATGTGATGAAAATATTCAACTGTTCATGAAGTAAGAGTTGCTATTTTGCCACTTGCATTTGCTCTTTTTTATTATTGGTTGGATGGTTTGAAAAAAATAATCCTCACCATTCTGTGTTGCAGGTGTGAGCAGTATGCTAAAAGGCATGAGGAGATGAGAACTACGGTAGGTCCATGTTGTCTAATGCTTAATGGGTCTAAGGGGTCACGTGTCAATATGTTTGGTTTAAAATGCGACAATTGTTTATTATTTTTATTAAATGGTAGTGTAAAGTTTAAATACTGATGTCGTTTTGTATTGATTGTTGATGGAAATAGGTCTCCGATTTAGAGAAGCAGCTTGCAGAAACCAAAAGGAAAACTGCTGAAATAGCTTCACGTGTCGAGCTTTTGAGAAGGCAAAAACTTGTAGGATAAGATGTGTTGATATATTAGTGTTTTCTCACCTCATCTACTTAAGCTCGTAAAAGAACTAGTGCAAGCCGTACATGTTTTCGGACTTCTTTACTTCTGCCTAGTTTAGCAGATGTGTATATAAATGGCTCTTGATTCTCACGGTTGTTTTTGCTTTCTATTGTTGATGCTGATTTGCGGCTTTTAGGGATCCTTGTGGAATTATGAACTGCCAAAAAGTTTATATGGGTAGCAGTACGTTTGATATACGACTTGCCTTTAGAGTGACATATGGGCGTTGTGTTCAATAATCCGCCCCAATGGAGAAAACCAAAAAATTAAATTGAGCGACAGCTAGTGTTGTGTACTTGTGCATATCGAAATGACCTGTAGCACTAGAATACATTAATATAACGTTACTTAAAACATCAAATGTCATTGCATTTGATGATTGGAATGTATCAAAAAACAATTTATATAAATGAAACAGGTGTTTTTTGGGGTAAACCACATGTAATTAGTTGGTCCAACTAGTTTGGGATATTTCAAATGTGGTAAAAGATAAGTGTTTAAGGTATTGCTCTAAACAATTTCTTTATTTAAAGCAAATTTATTTTGATTAAGCATTTTTTTTTCATGCTTTGCTACATCAAACAACTAATTTTCACATTAATGTATAATACAACTTGTAAAATAACCTAAAAAAACATATACACATTAAAATAAAATCTGATCGAATAAATTTGAGGATATATACGTAATTTAGTGAGTTTATTAAAAAATAAATGCAACATTTCTCATATTTAAATTGCAAAATAGAAAACAAATATTATATGATTCAAATTTAGATTTCTCAAACTAGATCTAAAAAATACAAAAATATCCGTGAGCCACTCTAAACCAAAAAAACAAATAATTGCGCCAAGTAAAATTTAAAAAGCCCCAAATCATATCCAAATCCCAAACCCTAATTCCAAAAAATTAAAATTACTCTTTCACAATGCAACATAATAATTCAAACCTTGTAGACAGTAATGAAGAAGACGGTAGACCGCAAGCTGATCGGAGATTGGAGAATCGAAGCTTCTGGAAAGCCGGAGCTTTCGATTAGCTTGCGAATTGTCGTGTCTCATTTACACCTCAAAATGTATGCCACACTAGAGGTTGGTTTTCTGTGAATCCTGACTGGTATCGGAAATTTGAGAACACGAGTACCGAAAACCGGACTGTTTAGTGCTGGTTCAAGTGGTTAGGGCTGCCAGCGAGTCGATCTGAGCTGAAGTTTTGAAGAAGCTTGAGCTCGGCTTGATAACTTGCGAGCGTTTATGATGTGGGGATGTAAGATTGAGCTTAGCTTGACGAGGATTCACGATCAGCTCGAGCTCGAAAACTTATCAGAACATTATTCTTTATATAATTTCTTTCAGATATATATAAAAATTCTAATAAAATATGGCCACAATTTAGATAACCTTTTTTTTGAAACGCCTCAAAAACGGAACTTTATTCACAATAAAAGTGACCGAGAAAAAATTGATTAGATATATGGTGGGAAATATTAAATGCCATCATAAACGTTCATGAGGGATAAGCAAAGTTGTGAACTGATTCGTGCTGAATATAATTTGGTTCGGGTCGTTTTGGATTTTGAGCTAATTTAATTTTTCGGTTGCATTTTCATGAACCAAAAACCAATTCGTTTTACTTTAGTTGGTTCGAATCGAAACGATGCAAACAAACACACTGCTATTTGACAAAGTTCTAAATACTAAATAACAATATTTATTCCGTTATTCATAATGATTACAGCAGAAAGTTTGAAATTTTTTTACAAAGAAATGATGCGGTTTCTGTGTTATGGAGATCGGGCAGTTGGTGTCTTGTCTATCGGGTTTTAGACTGTAGTAGGACTTGGCATCATTGTAGAAGTAATATGAAGTTACTCATGGTGGTAATTAATGTAGGCGGTTCGAACATATGTGCATATTATTTTTTTCGGACTTCTTTTCTTCTGCCTAGTTTAGCAGATGTGTATATAAATGGTTTTTGATTCTCAACGGCTGTTTTTGCTTCCTATTGTTCATGCTGATTTGCGGGTTTTAGGGATCCTTGCGGAATTATGAACTGCCAAAAAAAGTTTATATGGGTAGCAGTACGTTTGATATACGACTTGCCTTTAGAGTGACATATGGGCGTTGTGTTCAATAATCCGCCCCGATGGAGAAAACCAAAAAATTAAATTGAGCGACAGCTAGTGTTGTGCAGTTGTGCATATCGAAATGACCTGTAGCACTAGAATACATTAATATAACGTTACTTAAAACATCAAATGTCATTGCATTTGATGATTGGAATGTATCAAAAAACAATTTATATAAAAGAAACAGGTGTTGTTTGGGGTAAACCACATCTAATTAGTTGGTCCAACTAGTTTGGGATATTTCAAATGTGGTAAAAGATAAAAAGTGTTTATGATATTGGTCTAAACAATTTCTTTATTTAAAGCAAATTTATTTTGATTAAGCATTTTTTTTTCATGCTTTTGCTACATCAAACAACTAATTTTCACATTAATGTATAATACAACTTGTAAAATAACATAAAAAGACATATACACATTAAAATAAAATCTGATCGAAATAATTTAGCGAGTTTATTAAAAAATAAATGCAACATTTCTCATATTTAAATTGCAAAATAGAAAACAAATATTATATGATTCAAATTTAGATCTCTCAAACTAGATCTAAAAAATACAAAAATATCCGTGAGCCACTCTAAACCAAAAAAACAAATAATTGCGCCAAGTAAAATTTAAAAAGCCCCAAATATCCAAATCCCAAACCCTAATTCCAAAAAATTAAAATTACTATTTCACAATGCCACATAATAACTCAAACCTTGTAGACAGTAATGAAGAAGACGGTAGACCGCAAGCTGATCGGAGATTGGAGAATCGAAGCTTCTGGAAAGCCGGAGCTTTCGATATCGGTCCTACTAAATGGAATCCTTCTCAAGGTGATTTTTTTTTTNAATCGTTACTTTTGCAATGTAAGTTGTGAATTTTAGCTGTGTAACTGAGTCCAACACAAGATTAGCTTTACTCGACTCAAATTAATTTATATTATTATGCACTTTAGCATGAAAACTGGGTAAATGTAGTAATGTATGTATGATATATTGATACTTGAGCTCGACTCGGTCTGAATCAAGTTGATTTTGGATATTTCGCGAGCTGGTTATGAGTAGCTTGCGAATTGTTGTGTCTCATTTACACCCCAAAATGTATGCCACACTAGAGTCTAGAGGTTGGTTTTCTGTGAATCCGGGCTGGTATCGGAAATTTGAGAACACGAGTACCGAAAACTGGACCGTTTAGTGCTGGTTCAAGTTGCTTATGCACACTTATAAATAGCTGATTCAAGTCGATCTGAGCTGAAATTTTGTATAAGATCGAGCGCAACCTGAAACAAGTTGCTAGCATTTATGATGTGGGGATGTAAGATTGAGCTTTGCTTGACGAGGATTCTTATTCTTCATAGAATTTCTTTCAGATATATATAAAAATTCTAATAAAATATGGCCACAATTTAGATAACCTTTTTTTTGAAACGCCTCAAAAACGGAACTTTATTCACAATGAAAGTGACCGAGAAAAAATTGATTAGATATATGGTGGGAAATATTAAATGCCATCATAAACGTTCATGAGGGATAAGCAAAGTTGTGAACTGATTTGTGCTGAATATAATTTGGTTCGGGTCGTTTGATTTTGAGCTAATTTAATTTTTCGGTTGCATTTTCATGAACCAAAAACCAATTCGTTTTACTTTAGTTGGTTCGAACAGAAACAATGCAAACAAACACACTGCTATTTGGCAAAGTTCTAAATACTAAAGAACAATATTTATTCCGTTATTCATAATGATTACAGCAGAAAGTTTGAATTTTTTTTACAAAAAAATGATGCAGTTTCTGTGTTATGGAGGATCGGGCAGTGGGTGTCTTGTCTATTGGATTTTAGAGTGTAGTAGGACTTGGCATCATTGTAGAAGTAATATGAAGTTACTCATGATGGTAATTAGTGCAGGTGGTTCAAACGTATGTGCATATTTTTGAACTTGCAGGATCACTGAATGGAGATTTTTGTTGCAGGTGAATTGGAACATGCTCGTGTACATCCGAAATTTCTTCATTCCAATGCAACTTCACACAAATGGGCTTTTGGAGGTGTGACCTAAAAGCCTTTTGTTTTGTTTTTTCTTACAATAAATGCGATATATGTCAAGTTAAGTCATGCTTTATTATTTTTATGGAGTAGTTAACCAAAGGGCCTTGGCCTTAACGATACCAAGGTGTGTTTCTCCCCCAAGGGGTTGAGGGTCCAAGTCCCACTTGGGATGTATGTGCGTGGTTTGAAAATGTGTAAATTTCATTTCCCCCCCAAAAAAAAGTTATAGAATAGTGACTGTAGAGAGAGGTTCGAGGTGCAATTCTCTATGTATTGTCAATATTGGGACATTGCGATATGAGACTTTTGCTAGGAAACTGAGAAACTTACGTATACTGTTGATTGAAGTAGTGAAGAAGTTGTATTTTTCAAATATAAGCGAGAACATGACTTGAAATGATCCATTCAATTAACTAAATCTGTCATGTTTTTTCTATGGTGTCTTATACTGCCAACTAGTTTGATGATAGACATTAAAGCCCTTTTTAACAAGTTATGAATACGAATGTCAATCACTCAATTTTCAAATGACTGTGAATTGGTTTAATATGCTTAGGAATACACGAGCTACTCACAAACAAACTCTCTACTTTCCCCTAGTGACATTAGATATGGGGAAGAAACCAAATTTGTTATTCCATGACATTAGATATGGCATCTTGACCGTCCCACCATCTTCCACCTTTTTTTTTCTTTGCAATTGATCAGATAGTCCTTGTTTGTAATATATAGGCGACCGGAACTCTCATACTAAAAAAGATAAGATAATGAGACCGTATAAATATAATTTACTAAATCTTAATAAGCATGCTGAAACTTTGAAGACCATAGCCACACTCACACACTTACAATTTGTGTACGTTGGTGGTTATGATGGGTAACATAATTAATTTTTCTGCTCCCCCCAAAGCCAAGTTTTTGTATGAAAGTTAATTGTTCTTGATGGTATTCTCGAGATCTTATATTCACAATGTACTTTTATCTTATTGCAGCGATTGCTGAGCTTTTGGATAATGCTGTTGATGAGGTAACCATTAGTTTTAGACATTACAAAAACTTCATATTAGAAATAAGGAATATATGTTATAGTAGTTTACGTTGTACTTGTTATTTAATATTGATGCCTTGATGGATTGCAATCTTAGATGGACAACTGGAGGTTTAAATTAATATTGTTTGTATGATGTTATTGCTGTCAACCTTGCATGACAGATCAATAATGGGGCAACTTTTGTGAAAGTTGACAGAATCTACAGCAAAAGGGACAATTCTCCCGCTTTACTTTTTCTGGGTACGGTTCTTGATGCATTTCGATTCAGGATTAATGGTTATGTTGTTCTTAAAGGTAGGTATTCCTATTTGCATCAAAATTATTCTGAAATATTGTTGCAGATGATGGTGGTGGAATGAATCCAGAGGGCCTTCGGAAGTGCATGAGCTTAGGATACTCGACAAAGAAGACAAACGATACAATTGGCCAATGTAACTCGATTTTTTTCTAAGCTTTTGCTTTTTGTTCGGTTCATGTATCTTGACTATTTGAAGACACTTATCTTTTTCAGATGGTAATGGGTTCAAGACCAGCACTATGCGTTTGGGAGCCGATGTGATTGTTTTCAGTCGTACATATCAGAAAGGGTACTGTTAAGATGTTCTTTGCTTCTTCAGCTGAGTTGTTGGAATTGATAATTATGCTCTGAATGTCATTTTAACATCTTGTAGGCAAGCTACCCAGAGTGTCGGTCTTTTATCCTATACATTTCTACGCAGAACTGGACAAGATGATGTGATTGTTCCAATGGTAAATATACAACTCTTTAGGCTTCTTTTGGATAACTGTAACTTCAAATCTTATTTAAAATTTCGTGGGCTCTTTTCAGATCGACTTTGATATCTCGAAGCATTGGGCAGAACCTATACTATATGGCACTAAGGATGATTGGGACAATAACTTGAAGTTAATTCTTGAATGGTCCCCATTTGCTTCAAGAGATGACCTACTGCAACAGGTTCCTTTATGTTATATACCGAATTTATTTGATAATCTATAGTATATTGACTTTCATTGTAACATTTAACCTTTGTTTTTCCCCAGTTTGAAGATATTGGGTCACATGGAACAAAGGTGATGATATACAACTTATGGCTCAATGATGAAGGGATCTATGAATTGAACTTTGACGAAGATGATGAGGTTCGTTTTGTACACTGCTTGAGTCAATGTCACTTATAATTATGATTTTAATAATAATACGTCAGTACTAAGTATTTTATTTTACTGTTGATATAGGATATTAAACTGAGAGATGAAGCTGCTCGTTTGGCCAAAATTAGCAAGAAAATGGCTGACACGCAAGCACATGTTTCTTACCGTCTTCTTCATTCGTTGAGGGTGTGACTAATTAAATTTTGAACTGTTACACATTTCTAATTGGTATCTTCATTTTTTATTTGGCATCATCATGATTGCTTCTTTTCAGGTATATGCTTCTATGTTGTACCTCAGAAAGTTTACAAACTTTACAATTTTCTTAAGAGGGAAACCTGTAGAGCAGTTTAATATAGCAGATGAACTGAAATATCGGAAAGTAGTTACTTACAGGCCACAATCATCTTCAATGAAAGAGGTAAGTAGGTAACCTGTATGATATATTTCCATGTTTATCCCTATGGGCAGTGACGGGCCGATGGTTATGTTCTGGAATTCTGTTACAAAACCTGGTTACAAACCATAACTTTGTATATATATTCTATGGAAGTTAAAGATTTATATCTATTTAGAAGATTTTTTTAGTATACAAATTAGCAAGCTATTATCCTCCGAAACAGAACTTACCTGAAAAATAAACAATAGCTAATGTATTTCTGAAATATAGAGCAAGAAAAGAATATTGCCTGGCATTATAGTTTGTTCTTTTAGCAATCAAAAGGGTCGTGTTTGAATTTTTTGTAACTTAATAACTTTTATAACCCATTGAATTTCACCTGGGAATTTATCTGTTGTAGGCTGTTGTGGAGACAACCCTCGGATTTATTAAAGAAGCACCAGCCCTTGGAGTCACTGGATTTAACGTATACCATAAAAACCGGCTTATTCGGGTATGCTGTGTATAATTTGGAGGTTTGGACCTATATTTCTTTTGTGGTTTCAAACTTGTTAATATGTCTGATTGTTTTAGCCCTTCTGGAAAGTAACTGCTGATGGAAATTCTAAAGGTTATGGCATTGTTGGTAAGCACAATTCATCACGAATTTCGGTTTTTAAAAATATACAATAACATTCTATAACTAACTGTGTCATTGCAGGAGTTCTTGAAGCAAATTTCATAGAACCTGCACATGACAAGCAGGATTTTGAAAGGTCGTCTTTGTTTTCGAGGCTAGAGACGAAGCTAAAACAGATGCAAATGGATTACTGGTTCGTTATCCACAACGACTAAATGCTATCTCATTTTTTGTAGTAAGAATTAGTAATTAGTTGTCTTAACAACACAGGAAACGCCACTGTCATTTTGTTGGACACCAACCAGATAAACAATTCTTGCGTGAGATGCAGAAGACTTCTACAGAGCCACTTCAAACTGAAGATGAGCCGCTTAATCAAACGTTTTCTGGTCATGCTGCTAACCCGAGGCTTGATTTAAGTGGCTCACAAACAGGGAGCCGTGACAGAACCGTTTTCAACGACAGATCCATGGTTCGGGCTCCTCCTGGATTTAACACTGTGGTCCGTGACTTTTGTCTTCTTTCTTTAACCTAACATCCGTTTTATTGATTCCGTTGATGACCCTGTAATAGAGACTGATCAGTACCATGACACTAATCACAGAGTTTAAATAAAGAAGTGGTATGCAGTGATAACTCAAGGGATATTGATCAAATATGTGATGAAAATGTTCAGCTATTCATGAGGTTAACTTACTACTTTTTCACTTGCATATGCTTTTTAATTGGTTGGCTGCTTTATAAAATAACCCTTGTGGTTCTGTATTGCAGGTGTGAGCAATATATGCAAAGGGAGAAAGAGTTGAGAACCACGGTAGGTCCATGTTTTGCCGATGCTTTATGGTGGGGTGGGTTAGGCCACTTTGGCTAATGGGTCAAACGGGTCACGGGCTAACATGGTCGGGGGGGAGTAGAATGCACTGTTTATAATCAAATTTCTTTAAAATGTATAGTATATCACTGACATCGTCTCTGTATTGCATTTTGACGGAAATAGGTGGAGGATTTAGAGAAACAGGTTGCAGAAACCAAAAGGAAATCTGTTGAACTTTCTTCACGGATCGAGCTTTTGAGAAGGAAGAAACTAGTAAGATAAGAAATATTTAATTTTTTATTCTTTTATCATCTCATCTACTTGATCTCATACAAGAGCCAGTGTAAGCCGTACATGTTACTCTAGTTAGTATGTTGTAAGTTAGTTCATGTTGTAAAATGTTGAGGCTGTATGTATAGCTCTTGACTTACTTCTGCAAATGATGAAACACTTAAGATTTAGATGGGCAGTGTTAAAAAAGTGGCTCCTTGTTTGGTCCTGAACCAAAAACAGAAACAAGTAGGAATGCACCAGGACTGGAAATGTTGTTCGGTTCCAATAGCTGTTAAGAAATGGTATTTGTTTTGGTTTTGCAGTGTTAAAAAAGTGGTTCCTTGTTTGATCCTGAACCGGTGCTGAATCAGTTTTTTTTGTGATGTGATTCTGTGTTTCGGAAATTCTGACGAAGGTTAGCTATTTCATTTGGGACGAAATCAGTCCTAAAGTATAATCAGATCGGTTTAGATATGTTTGATTTCTATCTATATTTCTGGTTTCGGTTTTAAATTGGCTTAGTTTTTTTGTCTGATAAACACCCCTCCTGTCTCTCGACAGTAAGACAGAGGTCTGAGAAAAAGTAGACTAAAAACTAGGAAACATAAATATATTTAAGATCAATTCATCTGCTAATTTCTTTCGTTAGAGAAAACCTACTTTCTTTGCTTTGTGGGTCATAGATCGTTTGTTTGCTTTAATAGAAGGATATTTTAGATTTTTCTTTTTAACTTATAAGGATATTTTAGATACTAAATAATTATTAGTTTTGTATTCGTTTAAACCTTCTCAACTTTATAAATGTTACTACCATCTTATTTGTGATTTTTCTAATGTTTTTTTTTTCCTTGCATTAAACCAAGAAAAAAAATTATCAATTTCAAAGTGGATACACGTAACAGATGTAAGTCATGTAACAACCCGTCTAATATTGGTATGATATGAGACATTTGAGCCTTTTATAAGAATTGCATGTTTTATAATCTAGAAGTAGTGTTGGTGGTATGTGAGTTGCTCATTAGCATAAAGGTAGTGGGTTTAAGCCTCACTGAAGTAATTTGTGAGATAGGTGGTATAGGTGTGAAAAAAATTGCCGTTCGAAAAAAAAAAATCTTGAAGTCTTGGACTACCTTTAAAATTTTAATATGTTTTGGTTGGAACTTGAAAGTATTAGATAGTATATTGCTTATTTGCTTTCACTTTTGTAGGCTGTTATGAAGAAATGGTTTCTGCAGTTTTGCATCTCTTATTAAAGTGTGGGAAAAAAACATTTAAGCCCAACTAGGAGTACTTTTTCACCATGGGTTTAATTGAACTTGATATTAACTAGTCCATTTGGCGCATTATCAGACGTTATAATCTTTTTTTCCTATAAAGATATAAATAATCGACGTGCATTAATTAAAGTATTCGATCGGCAATAATTTTCTTACACGAGTCTTATTATAGCTATAATTGTGCTTATAGAATCTGATACATTTCTTGCTTTACCTTTACGCACTCGATTTATTAAACTAAACAAGTTTAAAACACCTAATCGACCAGTTGAACAACTTATTAGATGCATACCACAACCGAATGATACCTTTTAAGAACAAACACAAGGGTAACATGAATAATAATATTACTTCATATGTGTACGTGTTTTCTTGAATCATGATTTTTTTTTTTTTTTTTCTTTTTTTGAAAAGTGAATTTATATTATTTCAAAACCGATAATGAACAAATACACAAGAGCAATGCTAAGATCTAAATGGACATGCCGAAATCAGTCTCAGTGTGCTGAAAAACAGAATACAATTCATCTAGTCTAGCAAAGTAATAGTTACGGAGTACTACTTACTAAAACTAGGAATCCATAGAGAAACCCCAACCTTGACTACAAAGGCATCATCAATTATGAGTAAAACTTCAATTCCATTGAGTTTCCACACAGAGCTACAATTCCAAAGCACTCAAATTAATGTAGTTTGCCTAAGTTACCTTTTTAAAACTTGACAACTTAAATTAGATTTTCTTGATCAATTTTCTAAACTTAGCAACTTTTCAAAAGCATACGCTTTTAATTTTAAAAAACACACGCTTTGCATTTTAAAAAACACACGCGTTGTATCAAAGGTCGAAATAGAATCACAATTTCGCAAGTATTATTATTTGCTGATATACATCGTCGGTTTGCGCGAGTGTTTGTCTAGTGTTTCATAATATGTGTCCATTTACAAACAATAAGATGTCACTTAATATTTTAGATTTTTTCGATTGGTAAAAATTTGAAATTGAACGGTAAATTTAGACAAACAAAATAACAAATAGGAGATTTCTGTGACAGAGAGTATTAATGTAGTACAATTGGGGTTGTGACTTTTTCTCGTAGCTGAGTTTTAGTATTTAGGGGGACCATAACCATGCATGCTTCATGATACGTTGCTTTCCTTTGTTCTTTCTCCATGCTTCCTAAGACGACGACAAATATATCGTTACCTACATAGAAATTTACCAAGTTTACCATCAAATCTATGACGAACAAAAGATAGTAAAAAAACGAAGTACCCTTATTCAAATGCACCCATAATACTGGATACACCATATATACTGTCTAGACTACATCATTATGTATACGTGGAAGACGAGATAGGCACATATTATACATTACTAAAATAGACAAATAGGAAGCTGATTGTTTAGGAGTAATTAGCTAGTGTCGATTTTAGGTTAGGCACGAAAGACTTTAAGTTCAACTAAAAGAAATTTTGCTACTCCCTATGTCCCTAAAAAAGAGTCCGTCTTACAATTTATGTTTGTCCTAAAATAAGAGTCCGGTTTTTATATATGGATAGTAATACAAGTTTTCCTACTTTATCCTTCTAATTAAAACTTGCATTAATTACTCATTTTTTATTTCTATATTAACTATGAGGGTAAAAATGAGTTTTTATCAATCAAAACTAGCATTAATTACACATATCATAATTTCTACATTTTGTGTTTGTGGACTCTCTTTTTGGGACGGAGGGAGTATATATCGTACAATTTGGATCGATAGAACCTAGCTAAGATAACTAGTTATTCATTTCGTGTCCGTTTGTTTTATCTATTTTGGGGTCTAGTTGTTACTAAAGATAGCTCTACTCATATGAAACATTTATAGTTAGTTTTTGCTCTTTCTTTTAAAATATGCAGGTAATACAAAATAGTTATGTACCCCTATAGAATAAAGATGTTATAAAACAAAAAAGATTAGTGAATAATTTAGCTCGCATAACAGTCACGCTAACACTTGGAGAGATTCAAGCGACATAATGCCAACTAGAGCGAATTGATCATAGGGATATATATAGATTTACGAAACATTCTATTAGATGCCGGGTGTGTGATGAGCATATAGAACCTGAAGAGCATGTCTTGCTCTATGCTTGGCAGGAAGTCCTAAAGTTGTGAGGAATACGCAATTTTTCGATACAAAATCTTCGGAGGAATCAATTTGGCTGACTAAGCTCCCTTGCGGCTAGGCATTCACGTTACTTTGACTCGGTGTTCAAATCGCCACCATATGGTCCATATGGAGATTTCAGAACAACTCAGTTTCACTAATAAGGCTAAGCAAAAAACTTATTCTTCACGAGATTAAACTCACATAATTTAATTGGATTCATAGTGTAAACAACCATCCTTTATTAGTGGTTTAACCACCAACGTAATGCTCTATCCCCTTATACCTTAATCTAGCTTATTGCTAGCTTTCTTTATTTTATACTAGCAGTGTATCCGCGCATTGCAGCAAAGCGTACCATGTAATCAAAACTTTTGGCAAATAATATTATTCGATTATATATTTTTGGTGATAATAACTTTATGCATGGCGAGAATTTTAAGGAATAACTTTATTGCACACTATCTCATATAAATATGGTAAGAGTACCCGTGCATCACGATGCAATGACTATACAAAATAGTAGTTAGTAATATTACAAAGTTGTAACGATTGACGGTGAAAGGTAATTGCTAGTTAATAAATATTGTGTAGTATTTATCACAATATTATATATCGTGTAAACATATAGTAATATACATTAGTTCGTGCAAATATATGATTAGTAAATCTATATATGACATTGCTTAACAAAGCTACAAATTTTTTATACCTTATAAACCACCTAAAAATTTTCGTACTTTGACATGTATGATTATTTTCAATCGAATTTAAGTGCCTGGGTTAGTGACCACATTAGTAGCTTTATCTTTATTATTAGTGACCACATTAGTAGCTTTATCTTTATTATTGTCAATCGGAAAAATATTGTATAAATCCATTAGTCCATTAAATAATTTAAGAGAGAGAGAGAGAGAGAGCAACTACAAATAAATATATGGAAAACACCTTAATTTACAATGACGATTAAAATCCCTAAAGTGGCTATCAAATCCAAATCGTCTCTAACCCTTAACCTTTAACGATCACTATGGAGTTGTGGTTTCGGTCCATCGCTTTGTACTGTTCGTCTTTGGTTTAGTTAGGTCGCTAGGGTTTGCATTGTTTGTTAAGGTTTTTTCTCTTGAATCGTTTTTAGGGTTTTATCATTATTGTTGCGATCATTGTTGGTCTTTGCGATTACTGATTACAATTAATCCTTAAACATCAGTTTAGGGGTTTTTTTTTGGGTAAAGGGTTTCCCCGATAAATATATTACTCCAAAAAAATTAAAGTACATAGGATGTAGGTGGATCCCACATCTCACCCCATTACAGGCAACAAAAATGCACCTATTGTGCTTCAACAAACACTATCATAAGAGAGACAAACCTATCTTATGAACCTACCCAAATAAAATGCCAATGACAAAATTAAAACTACTTCCTAGCTTTACCGTAGATACTGATGTCCCACGCATCATAGAAAGCAAGTTGTTCTTCATTTAAATCGTCAACATCGTATTTAAAATCATCATAATCATTATACTCTCGGAGACTTGCATCATTAGTTCCACCACCAGCACGATTCAGGTTAGACATCGGTTGAATATAGTTTAGATGAGGAGTGGGTTTTTGAGTCTGCATAGGAGGGAAGTAAAACACACTTGGATCAGAGTGATGCTAATGACCATACATAATTCCCAAGCTTGTCGAACGCTTATGATCTCCATGTTCGTCAGATCTTTAGCGGAAAAGCTTCATGATATTGAAAGGAAAATGGTTTAGGCTAAATTTGTGTTGGTGGGTGAGGATGGGAAGCCTTTACATCCTATTAGAATTATGCATGAGGCTGCATCATCTCAAGAATATGTCTCACTTACGGTAAAGCAGGTAAACACTAAGGTTTACGACAGTATCACATTCGATATTGACTAGCTCACTAGCTCAATTTGTAAGTNTTGCATAACAGTCACGCTAACACTTGGAGAGATTCAAGCGACATAATGCCAACTAGAGCGAATTGATCATAGGGATATATATAGATTTACGAAACATTCTATTAGATGCCGGGTGTGTGATGAGCATATAGAACCTGAAGAGCATGTCTTGCTCTATGCTTGGCAGGAAGTCCTAAAGTTGTGAGGAATACGCAATTTTTCGACACAAAATCTTCGGAGGAATCAATTTGGCTGACTAAGCTCCCTTGCGGCTAGGCATTCACGTTACTTTGACTCAGTGTTCAAATCGCTACCATATGGTCCATATGGAGATTTCAGAACAACTCAGTTTCACTAATAACGCTAAGCAAAAAACTTATTCTTCACGAGATTAAACTCACATAATTTAATTGGATTCATAGTGTAAACAACCATCCTTTATTATTGGTTTAACCACCAACGTAACGCTCTATCCCCATATACCTTAATCTAGCTTATTGCTAGCTTTCTTTATTTTACACTAGCAGTGTATTCGCGCATTGCAGCAAAGCGTACCATGTAATCAAAACTTTTGGCAAATAATATTATTCGATTATATATTTTTGGTGATAATAACTTTATGCATGGCGAGAATTTTAAGGAATAACTTTATTTCACACTATCTCATATAAATATGGTAGAGTACCCGTGCATCACGATGCAATGACTATACAAAATAGTAGTTAGTAATATTACAAAGTTGTAACTAGGGTGGCAATTTCTGACCCAACACGAAACCCGACCTGAAATCGACACGAAAATTACCAGGTTCGGGTTGAGCCAAATAGATTTCGGGTCAGGTTTGGGTCGACATATCTAACCCGTTTATTAAACAGGTCAGGTTCGGATTAGGAATAAAATAAACGGGTCAACCCACCAACCCGTTTAAGATTTTTTTCTTTCTTAAATTATAAATTATTTATATTTAATTATACGGGTTAAATGGGTTAAAAGGTCGACCCGCTAACCCGTTTAACCTGTTTAACTCGTGCAATGTGCTAACTTTTGTATATAAAACGGGTTAAATGGGTCAACCAAAAACCCATTTAGCTTATTCAACTCGTGTAACCTATTTAACCCGTCAACCCAAGTATATATACGGGTTAAATGGGTCAGGTTCGAGTTACGTGTAAACAGGTTAGGGTTGACGTAGTAGACCCGATGATTTAAATGGGTCAGGTTCGGGTTGGGGTTTTCTGACCTGCCAACCTGACAACCCGAACCCGACCCGAATTGCCACCCCTAGTTGTAACGATTGACGGTGAAAGGTAATTGCTAGTTAATAAATATTGTGTAGTATTTATCACAATATTATATGTCGTGTAAACATATAGTAATATACATTAGTTCGTGCAAATATATGATTAGTAAATCTATATATGACATTGCTTAACAAAGCTACAAATTTTTCATACCTTATAAACCACCTGAAAATTTTCGTACTTTGACATGTATGATTATTTTCAGTCGAATTTAAGTGCCTGGGTTAGTGGCCACATTAGTAGCTTTATCATTATTATTGTCAATCGGAAAACTATTGTATAAATCTATTAGTGCAATAAATAATTTGAGAGTGAGAGAGAGAGAGAGAGAGAGAGAAACTACAAATAAATATATGGAAAACACCTTAATTTACAATGATGATTAAACTCCCTAAAGTGGCTATCAAATCCAAATCGTCTCTGACCCTTAACCTTTAATGATCACTATGGAGTTGTGGTTTCGGTCCATCGCTTTGTACTGTTCGTTTTTGGTTTAGTTAGGTCGCTAGGGTTTGCGTTGTTTGTTAAGGTTTTTTCTCTTGAATCGTTTTTAGGGTTTTATCATTATTGTTGTGATCGTTGTTGGTCTTTGCGATTACTGATTACAATTAATCCTTAAACATCGGTTTAGGGGGGTTTTTTTTTGGTAAAGGGTTTCCCCGATAAATATATTACTCCAAAAAAATTAAAGTACATAGGATGTAGGTGGATCCCACATCTCACCCCATTACAGGCAACACAAATGCACCTATTGTGCTTCAAACAAACACTATCATAAGAGAAACAAACCTATCTTATGAATCTACCCAAATAAAATGCCAATGACAAAATTAAAACTACTTCCTAGCTTTACCGTGGATATTGATGTCCCACGCATCATAGAAAGCAAGTTGTTCTTCATTTAAATCGTCAACATCGTATTTGAAATCATCATAACCATCATAATCATTATACTCTCGGAGACTTGCATCATTAGTTCCACCACCAGCACGATTTGGGTTAGACATCGGTTTAGGATTTGATTTTTGATTTGAATGATCTACTATCTTGTTGTTGTTATGTTTGGTGTTGTGGTTGTGCTTGTTGATTTGGGGTGGTTGCATATAGTTTAGATGAGGAGTGGGTTTTTGAGTCTGCATATGAGGGAAATAAAACACACTTGGATCAGCCTATAGAGAGTGATGCTAATGACCAGACACAATTCCCAAGCTTGTCGAACGCTTATGATACTCCATGTTCGTCAGATCTTTAGCGGAAAAGCTTCATGATATTGAAAGGAAAATGGTTTAGGCTAAATTTGTGTTGGTAGGTGAGGATGGGAAGCCTTTACATCCTATTAGAATTATGCATGAGGCTGCATCATCTCAAGAATATGTCTCACTTACAGTAAAGCAGGTAAACACTAAGGTTTACGACAGTATCACATTCGATATTGACTAGCTCACTAGCTCAATTTGTAAATGTTTTGTAGAGTCTATGCATGGTGCTACGCCCAAGAGTGGGTCTCCATTATTCGTTAAATTTGTTAATGCTGAAACGTCTACAAGCAAGGTTAATTTTCGTCTTCTTGAAACTAATGACATAGTTAATGACATTGATTTAATCATCCCTAGATCGTTAGTTGAAGAGATTAATAATAAATATTCTTATACTTTATATGGCTACTTAATTGGCAATAGGGTGATGTTTCCAGTAGTTCAACACTTTGCTGGAATTTTGTGGGTGAAGTATGGTATCCAACGTATCATGATGAACTCGAAAGGGTTCATTTCCATAAATTCTCTTTGAAAGAGTATGGAGGCTGTACTTCTCAATGGTCGATGATTCGTACGGTTCTGATAATTCTCAAAACCTGGTCGACTAATGTTTGCTTATCAAAAGATGATTTGAGAAGGGTTTCGGTGTGGGATAAGTTCCGTGATGTCCCTATGGCAGCGTATACTAGTGATGGTTTAAGTATTATTGCTTCTAAACTGGGTACGCCCATGCTTCTTAACTCATACACGAAGACAATGTGCGTGGATTCATGGGGTAGGAATAGCTATGCTCATGCACTTATTGAGTTAAATGCTAAAAATGATTTCAAATATCATTTGGTTGTTGCGATTCCTTTGTTACACGACCTGGTTACACGCGTATGACTAATAGAGTCGAATAAAAGTGAACACCTCCATGATGTGGTTCATGTAAGATATTTGGCCACACGGATGCTCAATGCTATAAGAGTGCTAACGTTCCTAAAACTAATGTTACTTCGAATGGGGACAAACGAGATAGGTGTACCGATGTTAGACGCAAACAACATGCAAAGACAATGGGGTTTAGAATGAAGAGTAAATTAAATTATCGACCTGTTTCTAGTTAGGGCGGTGTTGCATATAAGAGGCATGGTAACGAGGCAAGTAAAAAGATGAACGAGGCTAGCACAAATGGTACTTCTATGTACCCTAATGTGGTTTACAACAAGGCAACTGATCCGGTTTTATTCAATTCTTTTGATATGCTTAGCACGGTCGATAACGATGATGATGACGCTATTAGCTGTGGATATGGTGCGAAAAATGACAAAGTTGGTTCTAGTAATTAGGGACCTGTGAATTCGGATGATACAAATTTGGTTTATCTAAGGAACTCGTTTGAAGCGTTGAAGGAAAAGGACAACGTAATCGCGAATGTGGGTACTTTAACTGCTGAAACGATTGCAAATGTGGGTAGTTCCATGAGGGTTGAAATTGATGTGGATAAGGGGAAAAAGGCTGATTCGGAGCCTATTTATGATGAGGATAATGACAATGAAGTGGAAGAGGTTTTTTTTATGAAATAGTGGGTTTCATGGCATCCAAGGGTGGAGGTGGATTCGGAAGTAAGAGCCTTTATGATTGTTGGAAAGATGATTATGATTATAACCTGTATGATGATGATAACTACTAAGACTTGTCTGAATAGCAACTAGTTATTTGAGATGCTTTTGATATAAAGATTCGTGGTCATTTTAGACGTTCATAGTTTTATAGAGTAATTTTTCGTAAGTATTGGTTTGTTATACTTATGATATGTTTAGTTTGAAGCACTAACAGTGCGCTTGTTTCCCGTCTTTGTAATAGGCAGTGATGTTGGATTCACTCATATTTTATATACTTAAAATGTTTTTTGGTGTAATAAAATTTACTGGATGTATTAAACACCTTTTACCAAAAACAATCCCTAATTGAATGTTAATATTTGTTTTAAGCTTGGATAGACTCTTTTTAACTAAAGACAGGTCCGAGTTTTTGCAAATGAAAATTATTGACCTTACTTGGCATGTGTATGCCAATGTAATCAAAGCATTATTCATTCTTCAAACATGGTTGTTTCATAAATCAGCTTTCACTATGATTATCTATATAATCTGCTACATCCAATCATACATGTTACAAAACAAAACCCTAATACCAGATTTGTTGTCAACATAAAACAATAGTACTCCTCCAATACAACATTGTTCTCTTCATTTAAAATGAATAGGATCTAATACAGAATCTTATCCTCTTAATTAAAAAAATATAAAGCAACCGTACGGAGGATTAAGTTAAATTAAGAGTAAATTACATAGATGGTCCTTGTGGTTTGCCCAAAGTTTCACCCACAGTCCCTGAAAGTTAAAAGTTGCACGGATAGTCCCTATCTTTGAAAAGAATAACACTCATGGTCCCTCCAGTTAACTGGCGTTAGTGGCTTCCGTTATCTTTTACACGTTAGTCCCTTTTGGTTAAATATTGTAGCATCGTTAGTCCTTTATAATAACGACGTTTATAATTTAAAGTTTTTTGAATTTTTCTTATGTTTCAAACCGTTTTTATACGTTTTCATGCGTTTTAATCCGTTTTCGTTCGTTTTTATACGATTTCGTCCATTTTTCTTATGTTTTCATCCGTTTTCATGCATTTTTATACGTTTTCGTTCGTTTTACTTACGTGATTTTTTGTTTTCCTACGTTTTCATCCGTTTTTAAAAAATTATTTTTGATAAAAAAAAGTTTCTAAAATAAAAAAGATTCTAAAAAAAATTCAAAAAAGAATCCAAAAATAATTATCGGTTTTTTTTGAATTTTTTTTCGTAATCTTTTTTATTTTAGAAATTTTTTTTTACCAAAAATAATTTTTGATTTTTTTTTGAATTTTTTTTCAGAATCTTTTTTATTTTAGAAATTTTTTTATTTTAGAATTTTTTTTTAGAAACTTTTTTTTCCCAAAATATTTTTTTTTAAAATTTTTCGTAAAAGTATTTAGAAAAAAAAAGGAAAAAAAAATTGATTTTTTTTTATTGGTGGTGGTGGTGGCTTACGGACAAAAACGGGTAAAAATAGACGAAAACGGTTGTTTTGTAGAGTCTATGCATGGTGCTACGCCCAAGAGTGGGTCTCCATTATTCGTTAAATTTGTTAATGCTGAAACGTCTACAAGCAAGGTTAATTTTTGTCTTCTTGAAACTAATGACATAGTTAATGACATTGATTTAATCTTCCCTAGATCGTTAGTTGAAGAGATTAATAATAGATATTCTTATACTTTATATGGCTACTTAATTGGTAACAGGGTGACGTTTCCCGTAGTTCAACACTTTGCTGGAATTTTGTGGGTGAAGTATGGTATCCAACGTATCATGATGAACTCGAAAGGGTTCATTTCCATAAATTCTCTTTGAAAGAGTATGGAGGCTGTACTTCTCAATGGTCGATGATTCGTACGGTTCTGATAATTCTCAAAACCTGGTCGACTAATGTTTGCTTATCAAAAGATGATTTGAGAAGGGTTTCGGTGTGGGATAAGTTCCGTGATGTCCCTATGGCAGCGTATACTGGTGATGGTTTAAGTATTATTGCTTCTAAACTGGGTACGCCCATGCTTCTTAACTCATACACGAAGACAATGTGCGTGGATTCATGGGGTAGGAATAGCTATGCTCATGCACTTATTGAGTTAAATGCTAAAAATGATTTCAAATATCATTTGGTTGTTGCGATTCCTTTGTTACACGACCTGGTTACACGCGTATGACTAATAGAGTCGAATAAAAGTGAACACCTCCATGATGTGGTTCATGTAAGATATTTGGCCACACGGATGCTCAATGCTATAAGAGTGCTAACGTTCCTAAAACTAATGTTACTTCGAATGGGGACAAACGAGATAGGTGTACCGATGTTAGACGCAAACAACATGCAAAGACAATGGGGTTTAGAATGAAGAGTAAATTAAATTATCGACCTGTTTCTAGTTAGGGCGGTGTTGCATATAAGAGGCATGGTAACGAGGCAAGTAAAAAAGATGAACGAGGCTAGCACAAATGGTACTTCTATGTACCCTAATGTGGTTAACAACAAGGCAACTGATCCGGTTTTATTCAATTCTTTTGATATGCTTAGCACAGTCGATAACGATGATGATGCCGCTATTAGCTGTGGATATAGTGCGAAAAATGACAAAGTTGGTTCTAGTAATTAGGGACCTGTGAATTCAGATGATATAAATTTGGTTGATCTAAGGAACTCGTTTGAAGCGTTGATGGAAAAGGACAACGTAATCGCGAATGTGGGTACTTCAACTGGTGAAACGATCGCAAATGTGGGTAGTTCCATGAGGGTTGAAATTGATGTGGATAAGGGGAAAAAGGCTTATTCGGAGCCTATTTATGATGAGGATAATGACAATAAAGTGGAAGAGGTTTTTTATGAAACAGTGGGTTTCATGGCATCCAAGAGTGGAGGTGGATTCGGAAGTAAGAGCCTTTATGATTGTTGGAAAGATGATTATGATTATAACCCGTATGATGATGATAACTACGAAGACTTGTCTGAATAGCAACTAGTTATTTGAGATGCTTTTGATATAAAGATTCGTGGTCATTTTAGACGTTCATAGTTTTATAGAGTAATTTTTCGTAAGTATTGGTTTTTTATACTTATGATATGTTTAATTTGAAGCACTAATAGTGCGCTTGTTTCCCGTCTTTGTAATAGGCAGTGATGTTGGATTCACTCATATTTTATATACTTAAAATGTTTTTTGGTGTAATAAAATTTACCGGATGTATTAAACACCTTTTACCAAAAACAATCCCTAATTGAATGTTAATATTCGTTTTAAGCTTGGATCGACTCTTTTTAACTAAAGACAGGTCCGAGTTTTTGCAAATGAAAATTATTGACCTTACTTGGCATGTGTACGTCAATGTAATCAAAGCATTATTCATTCTTCAAACATGGTTGTTTCATAAATCAGCTTTCACTATGATTATCTATATGAGAAATGATACATGGACCTAATCGTGGACCTAATTATGGACCTAAAAACACGTGGCATCATCCTGATGGCTATAGACAGGGACCCACTTATTTTACAACTCATTAGGATCATGCCACATACTTTTAGGTCCATAATTAGGTCCACAATTAGGTCCATGTATCATTTCTCTATCTATATAATCTGCTACATCCAATCATACATGTTACAAAACAAAACCCTAATACCAGATTTGTTGTCAACATAAAACAATAGTACTCCTCAAATACAACATTGTTCTCTTCATTTAAAATTAATAGGATCTAATACAGAATCTTATCCTCTTAATTAAAAAAATATAAAGCAACCGTACGGAGGATTAAGTTAAATTAATAAGGGGTTGTGTGTTGTGTTTGTATATGTATAGACAATGGACCACCCTGATTGGAGAACAATTTTATGTGTTTGGAATCAATTGCCGCCCTCATTGTTTAATCTAACTAGCTAAGCTAGCAGTCTTTGATAACCTTTTCGTTTCCCTTTCAAAACTTAAAAAATTGTAGTTTCTACTAGTTATAATACCCGCGCACGCGCGGGGTTTTTTCTAAGTTTCTGAATAACGTATTTTTTTTATTAATAACAAATAATTTAAATTTTATTTTGTTTTATATATTTGTTTTAATTTTGTACTATACGAAGAAGAGAGCTCGACTATATGTAGTTATATTTTGTGTTTATTGCACACATGGGTTTTTGACGTGAACCAAACTTTGTTTAGATATTATATAGTGTAGGGTATTCTAGTCATTTCAGTTTAGCTGGGGGCGAAATTTGCAACTGCAAGTTTCTCATAAGGACGTTGGTTTTATGAAACGATAAGGATTGTGCTTGCAATTTGACCAAACCAGAAGGATGATTTATGCAATTTACTCGTTGCAACTGCTTTTATATTGATAGTTATAATCTCCGTACACGCACGAGGTTTTTGCTATTTTTTTTTAATAATATAAATATATCGATTAAGAAACAAATAATTTGTTTGTCTTTTTTATTATTATTATTTTTATTTTAATAATGATGTTTTCGATTACATAAAACAAACAAAATCACATATATAGTCATCAATATGTTATTTTCATAAGAAAATACGGTTAATAATATTTAAACTAAATTTGAGTTACTTTTGAAGTTTGAGTCTCGATGTCCATGCATCAACATTTGTTTCTCGGGATATAACGGTTGAGTTCTTTTTGAAGATTTAGTCTTGATGTCCAGCACCATTTTTTGCTCCTGTAAGGGTTCCAAAAAAAAAATAATAAAAAAAATAAATTAAATCACGTTCATATGTTTAACCAGTACATTAGACTATAAGTTGTTCCAAATAATATCTTATTGAAGTTAAAGTCTAAGCTGTTGTTTTACATGGTCCATATAAGCAATCATATTCTCATGATACGGATGAACTTGATTTGTGTAATTATCTTGGCAAACATAACTTGTAAACACCGAAACTACGACTAATCTCATCATCAATACCTTGCATTTAAGTATTTCCATATTATAACCACCAGGACATTTCTTTCCACCCATCAAGTATAAATTATATTCTTACTTAAAAGGCGACTTACTTTACACTTTAACAAAGAGGCAAGATCATTTCTTGTATCAAACTATTATTATTCCATATTTCATATAAGAAAGTTTTCCCGCATGGCAACATGTATCGTTTTCCACTTACATGAACTACCGACATTTTATATAAACTGATGGTTCGTATACAAATAAGTCTAGTATGATTTCTTAAAAAGTCTATCACTTTTTCCTAAGACCAACTCATAGTATTTTACAGAGCACATTATAACATATCTCATTGTGAATCAAAGATTACAGTTTTGAGAGTCAATGCAACACTTTTACCATCGATAGCAATTGTAGACCCAAAAAAAATACACAATATAGCAACATATTTTCTACATGTTGGCGATCATATAAACATCTTGTATAAGTATGATTTTTTTGTAGGTTGAAAACCATAAGAGGACTGTAGTGACCAGCTAAAAAAGTCTTACCGAGTTGTTTGCTATATTGTTTGTTTTAATGTTTATGTGTCATTGCATATCCTAGAGCATATAAGTAAATCTCAAACACTATAAAAATCACCTCATGTGTTTATTTTGATGTAAGAGGGTGTTTGGGATTGAGATTTGGAGTAAATTATGCGTCTATCATGATGTCCAATAATCACATAACCAAGTTGGAAATAAAGGTAAAACTAACGTGCTACGAATCTACAATACTCAAGCATATTTATCGATGTAGAAAGTCAACTGATGCAATATTTGTGCACATACCTTTGGAAGGAAATGACCAACACAGAGTACATAGTCGATTAGATATGTCTTATCTTTTTCAAGTACAATTTGACCTAAAAGGCCAGTTACGCCCACGTCCTGTATAATTTTTGCAAAAAAATTAAATAAATAAAAAATAAAAGATCGATGTGGGTTCGTGATATAATACAATCACGTGAAAAGGGTGACGAAAAAGGTCGAACCTTGGTGACTCCATTGGCTCGAACCTCTATTTAAACTTGACAAAAGTTTCACCCCATTCTTGATATGTATGAGTAGTGACATGCATGTAGTTATGACTGGTGTCATTTTCCCCTCTCATCAGTTGGCATGTTCAGAGCATAAGGAATTGAAGAAGCTACTTACTATTAATTATGTAAATGCACATAAAAATCATTACACACGAAAAATCCAAACAAAACATTAAGGAAGATTAGTGAAGTAGTATCTCACCTAGAATCAAAACACCTTTCTTTGAAGCTTGGCAGGCCACAAATTCTCCCATTATCTAAAAGTTATGTGGAAGTACGCTATGATGATCCAGAGAAACGTGTGGTTTTTGAACCCATTGAGATGACCCAAGAATTTCGCTATTTCGATTATTCTAGTCTTTGGGAACAGCGTAGCAACGGATAATTCAAAATCAGAATAGATTCATTGTACTTTATTATCTTGGAGTATCAAAAATCAAATATTGTAAGATGGATCACTGTTTTAGCAAACAAATGAATATTAACTCAATATATTACAACTTAACTCCCTTTTGTGCAATTCTCACTAAGATAACATTAGCCCAAATCAGCCCACAGATAGCACACACTTCAGTAAGCGAGTAATAAGCATTTAGTAAACTTTAATAAACAATACAAAACAACACCTTAACTACATTTGCGTAAAATGTCAGATAATCCATGGTGAATCGTTCAGTACCTTATTAGTTACTAAAATAAATCAGTTTGGCAATCGTTCAGTACCACCAAAAGTAATCAGGACTGCCTTTTATCATCATAAGCAATCATTTTCATCTTGCTAATCCAAACACCCAACAGCAACCAAACACCCCTTTAATCAAAACTTTAACATAATCTATGATCAAACTCAACATATTTTACAACTTTATTTATTATTAAGATCAATTTCATATATTTATAATATCGATATCAAAATATTACCTTGGGTTCCTCCTTTCCAAATGGTATTACTGTATTAGTGCAGAAAAGACCGAAAAGAATGTTATGGAGAACAATGAATGTTAGCTTAAACCGATACCGAGTTCATTCTCTAAGCGTAAAGAGTGGTCGACTACTCTGAGTTTCTTTCAGTGGTAATGAAATTGTGAATTGAAAAGGCTATTCATTAGGAAGTAAAAAAAAATTGTTTTAGTAAAAAAAAAAATGTGCACCTGGGAGCATTTGTCTCTCATTTACAACAATTTTGATAAAAAGAAAAAAAAATTGTACTGTAAGATGACACAATCTAGTAACCAACTAACCATCATAACATGTTAAATAACCATTAAAATCGCCTTCCACACTACCAAGCAATTTCTCTTTCCACCTCCTAAAGCTTTCATCATCCTGTAAAACCAACATCATTATGCCCAATTACAGATAGCTAGTTCCGTACACACAAGATGGAATGATTCGCTTGACCTATCAGCAACACACAAGATGGAATGATGGATCAGAATTAGTCAATTAGAAAATTTCCAGAATTTTACAGAACCTCTTCTATTGAATTTGCGGATATTCTCGAAAACAAAGCTGAAAAATGCAAGAATGAAACAGAAACTCCAAAAAACAAAGAAAGATTTCAACTTTGACTACTAAATGGGGCAAGGTAAAATAAGGAAAGAAGCCTTTTTTGGCGCTTATCAACTTGAGCTTATGGTCTATTCAAGTCAAGAAGCTCAAGTTGACACACTTATAAGCATAAAAAGTGTATACTTTTATAGAAAACATTCTTGGATGTCTTTTTGACAGTCATTCCAACTAACTGCATGTTTGATTAGATTGATTTTAAGAACTTGGACTTGTTTAATAACCATAAGTATCTAAAAAGTTTACCAACACCTAATAAGCATTGAAACAAAAGCCATTCAAAAAAATTACTGAAAAGAATGTGATTAATCAGTTTATACAAACAAAACATATTGAAAAAATTGTATTTGATTTTTATCCAACCCTGAACCGTGACATCCATGTTCCCTATTCCTATATTTGAGACAATGATAATCACATTAGACAAAACCTCAATATACTTAATTGGTACGACTGATGATTAACTAACAACAATACTATTAACAAATGTACCTTAACTATATAGACTCAAACAACAATACGAAGATTCTGATTCTGATTATTGTCACAACAAAATTTGATTGAATATTTAGAAGATTATTAACACGACACTTAGTAACTTATAATAAGGTTTATGAGATAGAGACAACTATACAAACCTCTTCACGCCAGTCACTAATATACTTGAGTAAAGTTAGGGCAAAATCAACTTTTAAAATAGTAATCACGCATCAAACATGTGTAGAATGAATCAGGAGATTTTAAGAAAGGGATATTAGAAGGAATTTCTTTGATGGATTGTTGTTTTCCATTGATTGTTTCATGGATTGTTGGTGAATGAAAGTTTAAGGAAGAATTCGCTTATTTTTAAAGAAGTTTTATATTTGGTCCACAATTATGATAAATTAGCTAAGAAGCCCATGTGTATTTTGAACTTTTTTACTTCGGCCGAATCAAAATACGTTTTTTTTAGATTTTGACCAAATTAAGAAAGATTTAATCCTTTTTTTTCCTTTTAAATCAAAAAATAAATCTAATTAAAAATAATTATTGCTTAATAAGGGAAGGTTGAGTCGTAGGAAAACAAACAATAACGTAAGAAAAACGCGCGAAAACGTATAAAAACGCATGAAAACGGATGAAAATATAAGAAAAACGGACGAAATCGTATAAAAATGGACGAAAACGGATTAAAACGCATGAAAACGTAAGAAAAATTCGAAAAACTATAAATTATAAACGGCCGTTATTATAAAGGACTAACGATGCAACGATATTTAACAAAAAGGGACTAACGTGTAAAAGATAACGGAAGCCACTAACGCCAGTTAAGTGGAGGGACCATGAGTGTTATTCTTTTCAAAGATAGGGACTATCCGTGCAACTTTTAACTTTCAGGGACTGTGGGTGAAACTTTGGGCAAACCACAGGGACCATCTATGTAATTTACTCTTAAATTAATAAGGGGTTGTGTGTTGTGTTTGTATATGTATAGACAATGGACCACCCTGATTGGAGAACAATTTTATGTGTTTGGAATCAATTGCCGCCCTCATTGTTTAATCTAACTAGCTAAGCTAGCAGTCTTTGATAACCTTTTCATTTCCCTTTCAAAACTTAAAAAATTGTAGTTTCTATTTAATTAAGTTTGTTTACATAGTTTCCATTTCTATGTGTATATATTGCTTGGGTTTTAAATACGAGTAGTTGTTTTCATGGAAATTCTAGCATGGCAAAATCGGGTGTCCAAGAGATTTGCTTTGTGACTTTGTAATCTCATTTTGTAACTCTTTTTCTTTTGGTATAGTTCTTAGAGCGTTTAGAATCATTTAGCGTTTAGAACTGAAAGCTTTTAGAATTTTGTTCTTTAAACTTTACTTGAAAAAACGTTTCGCTTTCACGCTATTTTACATTCTATAATCACAAATAGAGTTACATTTCCAAACGCTTTTATCTATGAAACAAGCAATTATTTTGTCTTTCGCATTTTTTCTCTAGAGGCATGCTAGCAACATTTGATACTGTAAAATTGTTGCCGTTAAAAGAAAGCTTGCTTTGACTGATAATTGTTCGCTTAAAATAAAATATATATATATATATATATATATATATATATATATATATATATATATATATATATATATATATATATATATATATATATATATATATATA
>LBNU01038858.1:80439-119327 GCA_014162995.1 Artemisia annua
AAAAGAGAAAGAGATCTGAAAAATAATAAAAGTAAGAATACAAAATAGTCAATGAATCCGCTCAAAGGAAAAAAAATTAAAAATCGTTTAAGGTGCAATTGGTATCCGTGATAGATATGCGCAGATACTTGACTTTTTTAACAAAAAGTCAAGAATCAGATCCTGAAATGGGATGGCCAAAGATTCATTCACTTACGTCCGCACTAAAACAATATCCGCACGTGATCCTCACCACTTCATCTCTCTCTCTCTCTCTAATATTATATATATATATATATATATATATATATATATTTTTATTTATTCATTTTTTTTTGCCGTCAACATTGAAGAACGGAGAAGAAGTAGCATATATAGCATATACCAATAACTACATATTTTTCCATAATTCTCATAGGAGCATTGTTCCATTAATGCTTCAAATCAATGGTAACACTGTTTTGTAGTTTTCTCATAATTTTGTCAAACTATGAAAATCTTTAGTAACACATCGTACACATTAGTTTATAGCTTGTTCGTATATGTTTAGAGGATTAATATTTAATTTGTTATATTTGCTTTCAAGTTCCATGCAATCCAGCTGCTCGCTAGTTTATAGTCTACTTATTGCAAAGATTAATATTGTTGTCTTTGTTTCCAAATTTTATGTAATTTATCTAGCTGTTATATAGCTAGATTATAGCTTCATTACTAATACAAATTGTTTGTAATTCAGAAAACGTGATACATCCTACAATTATTTACCATTATCTAGAAGAAAAAAAAATATATCATATACATATGGTGTCGTGTTTCAGTAAAGATGTTTTAAAAACATCAAAAGACGGTCAAGATAAGAGATTGAAGAGACATATGGCCATATGGGTTATGATTTGTAGACTGTATTTAAATTTCTCAATTCTATTTTATAAATAGAAAGATATACAAGGGTTACATGAGACAGATGGAATATAATGTTTTGTTTGTTTTCTTCTTTTTCAGGGAAATCTTTGGGTAGGCATGTGCCCCATTTCTTGAACATGGCTCCTAGAATAAAGGGGGTCTTGGTTGACTATGGCTGTAGTAATCTATTGAAGACAATCACACATTTTTGTTGGTATATTTTAAGACCGAGTCCTTTCCCTCGATCAGGAATATTTGTTCCCAAGCCAAATATATAGTCAACACTATAACACTTAACGTAGATATCATGATAACTCTCTAAACGTTTCCATAGACATTGTTAATTACTCGTAGTTATTTGTCTTAGTTTTGAGAACGACTTTTCAAACTCATCTCCTATTGTCAGGTCTTTATCTAAAGCTAGAACCTACCTTGCTACCAGTAAGTCTAAACTCATTGCCGCAACAATCCAAATCCCAAAAATCATAAAAAGTGTTATAGAGCGACCATAATTCAATACTCAATCATTTAAGGTTTGGCAACACGTAGTGTAATGCGCCTAAGGCCTTTATTATTCCTTATAACACTTAAATTGGACCGGAATATTGTTGGAATTTTATATTCATGTCATACATATATAAACAATAGCATCAAGTAAGCATAGCGGAAGCAATTAAGATCATATAGTGCATAATTAATTAACCAGGAGTAATTAAACGTACCGTAGTGATTTTAGCCCGAACAAGAATTAATAAGAGCAAATCTTCAAAACAAGAACCCTAATTAGGGTTTATGTGGATTATAAGAATTAGAGGAAATTTCTGAAATGAACTTATATGAATCTATTTTACGAAAATGGACCATCGAAAATGGTGTTACAGAAATCTACTAAGCGAGCAAACTGAGGGGCGAGCAAGGCTTTTCTCGCTATGTACATTGTCGTCTAGCACCTTGATGGGGCGAGCAAGAGAGGAGAGTAAGGCTTTTATTGCTATGTCCATTGTCTTTTTGCACCACATCATTTTCTTATTTTTTGAAATAGACGAGAATGAGGGGCGAGCAAGAGGGGAGAGCAAGGCTTTTCTTGCTATGTCAATTGTCTTTTTGCACCACATCATTTTCTTGTTTTTTGAAATAGACGAGAATGAGGGGCGAGCAAGAGGGGAGAGCAAGACTTTTCTCGCTATGTCCATTGTCTTTTTGCACCACATCTAATTTTTATCAGTAAAGTACTACACTTTCATACTTGCCAACCCATCTATTTTTAGAACAACGCTATAACTTAGGCCATGCTTTGTTTAGTCCATTGCTACTGACAAGTAACAGTTTGCAGCACTCATGAACATAGCGAGAAACACTTTGCTCGCCGCCTAGTTTTGCTCGCTGTGTAGCTTTTGGTAAATGAATATATTTGTGTAGAAAATTGTAATTCACTATGAATTGTGTGGTAAATGATTTTAAGAATGACCCCTTATCTTTTTGTAATTCAATCCAAGAATCAAACAATAGTGTGTTTGATTCATGTTATTGTACACACGTACTAAAACAAGTTAAAGTTATGCAAGTAATAATAAAACAAAACACTTTTTAGCTTCAAAAAATTTGAAACCCTAATGGATATAGGGGTGTTCGATTTTTGCAAGAGAAAAGAAAGAGAAAAACACTTTAGGTTATGTGTGCAAGAGTATGGAACAAATAACCTTGGTTTTGTATATATAGGTGAGATTACTTGGAGCTCAAGGCACAAAGGAGGTGCCCTCCCTTTGTGGCCGATCGGTTTGGCATCCCTAAAAGGGATTCCGGAACCTTCTTGACATTCCAATAATTCATCTATATTTCTTTCCTTTTATTCGTCTAACGGTCGTTAGCCTTTTCCGTTAAATGTTAACGATCATTAAGTGTTTATGTTTAATTAATAATTAATATAACATTTATAATTGATTATTAATCTTTAACTTTCAAACGTAAAGTGTGCAATCCTGTGATCTCGAGTTCGATCCTAATACACGTCTATTNGGATTCCGGAACCTTCTTGACATTCCAATAATTCATCTATATTTCTTTCCTTTTATTCGTCTAACGGTCGTTAGCCTTTTCCGTTAAATGTTAACGATCATTAAGTGTTTATGTTTAATTAATAATTAATATAACATTTATAATTGATTATTAATCTTTAACTTTCAAACGTAAAGTGTGCAATCCTGTGATCTCGAGTTCGATCCTAATACACGTCTATTATTTCATGTCTATAAAACTAACAGCTCCCACTTAAACATGTCATGATAGAGTGATCACATTCGGTTAGCGTCTTGCAACACGCCGATGCATCTTAGTACGAATCGAGTAAGGCTCCTGGAATACCTTTTAATGATTTCTCATTATTATTATCCTTTTGTTTCTAATACCACGTTAATAAGAATACGGATCAAAGTCATTTCTTAATTAACAATTCTGTTTCTCGTTGTTTGTTATTGATCAAGATTACCAAATCATCTGAACATATTCAGGGAAGATCTTGGGCGTGCACACGCAAACATCTTGACAACCCTACGAGGGGCCTAGCAGTATTAAACTCAAAAAAAATAATTTGAAGGAACCAATTCTGTATTGACTACAAGCAAAACCCGCGAACTTTGTAACACTTTCGAAAACAACCTTATGACTACCAGTTACGTATACCGTTAAGTTGTTTCACAAAAATGCACTACATTCATGACAGTTATCTTGTATCTCAAGTCTGAGGATAACTTCTTAGGATTTACTTAATGACAAGATCCATAAAGTAACATCATGTAGTTGGGATAAGTCCTATATTCGGTATCATTGAATATCAACTGAAATAGCATGTCTACGCATCAATACACTTTTAAGTATATTACGACAAACTCAGATTTGTCTTAATTTAATAATATTCCCATATTATTAACCGACAATGGACAATTTAGAATAACATTTATTCACGGATTTAAACATGCAAATATTGGATACAATTTATTATTTAATGAAAACAAACGTACCAAATACTTCGATTCATTATAAATAATAATTGTTTAACATCCTTTATTCAAATACTAAATAGATCAATGCATGATAACTCTAGTTGATGAATTATATATCAGATAATGACATTCATACTTGTTGACAAAACATAAATCATCCAACTTTGATCTATCGGAATTTTGAGAATATTTATTTAAGAATTTAACTAGTGAAGTTCTTGTATGTGCATCCTCAACTATTTTGATAATGCCACATAATATTTCATAAAATGTGTGACATCCTTAACCAACAATTTATGACAATCAAACTTCTTAAACATTTTAAAGTTTAAAGTATTCTTATTCGTTAATGTATAATGCAACTATGCTTAGTAAGCACAACTAGTACATATAGCTAAGGATGAAATCCTTACCATGACTAGTATTGAGTGTCATCTCAATTTCATTTAGCATCATTGTATGCAAACAACAATATGCTCTAAAATTCCCGTAAACATTAATATAAATTGTGTAATGTCTGATGCCTTCCAAACATTCAAGTTTGTCAGCTATAACAATTTTCACAACAATTTGAAAAATTGTTCATCTATAGAATCTGGAAGTTATTTCAGGCTAAGGATGTGATTCTATATCCAAACATATTCCTTTAGAATATTCATTATACAAGTTATCTAATAATTTTCAATTAGATATCAATGTTGTCAAATCATCTTGTAATTGAGCATGATACAACAGTAACATGATGTACATGAAAAATCCTTGAGTCATAATTAGATTTTATTCATGTTCTACATATTCATTTAGATATTCTAAATAATATATCATGATCTATTAAATTCATTTACCGCATATGTTTATGTTAATAAACATTCATTCCAAGGTTGTATGTCATATTTTCTAAATCTTCAAGTAAAGTTTCATTCCAAACTAAGACTTAACATTTATATGGAATGTTACTTATTATATGTTTTACAACATATATGATTTAGGAAATTAAACATAATACTCCCACTAGCTTTTAGGAATACTTAGAAATTATCTTATTTCAATAATAAATCAAAACATGGATTGTGGAAAACTAGAAGGGGGGTTGAATAGTTTTACATCCGTTTTAAAATTTATGAAAACAAGTTTGTTTTAAAAACTTCGATTCTAGTTTATGTGAATTCAAGACTTGCACTATATGAACAAATATATATTACTAACTAACTAAGCTACTATAGTATAAGTAAATAAGTAATGAATGAGTAGAGTTAAAAAGATCAAACCACAACGCAAGGATTTATAGTGGTTCGACTACAAGGACATCTTCCTTGTTCCTACTCCACTCCCCGAGTCACCTACTCGAGAGTTTTCTTCACTATGTCAACAAACTCCCTTGTGGCGGAGAAACCTTACACAACTTTCGCTTACACCGGCTTAACGACACAAAGCTAGATGTCGGGTTCTAATTCTAGCTAGAACCAATCTCACAACACAACACAACTTCTTCACAACTTGAGCACACCATGACTTCGTCACAACTTCACACCACTACACTACTTCTTCTTCTCCCTACACAACCTCTACTTCTCACTACACTACTTATTACAAGCACAACATAACTATACAAATAATGTACACAATATACACAACTACACTACAATACTTCTTGAACTTGAGGTTGAAGGAGTATTTTTCTCTTGCACTTTGGATGATGGTGGATGATGAGGGATTGAATCACTTGAAACAAGGATTAGTAATCTAATGATCAAAGGGTTTTGGAAGATGTTTAGAGAGATTTAGATCTAAAAATTTTCGTGCAAGAGGTGAGGTAAAATACCAGATTTAAGGTGGTATTTATAGGGAAAAATTCTGACAAAATCTGACACAGGAGCGTGGCCGGTCCCCTTAAAATTAAGGGGACCGCCCCTTATAATTAAGGGGGCCGCCCAGCTGTAACGGCCAGATTTTCTTGTCTTTAGTGGGGAAAGTTTATTTGGTGAAAAACTAACTGACTTTGGTTAAAAATTTGAATTCATATATTTAGTATGATTAAAACATTTTTCTTTATTACCAAAATTGTTTTTCAAAAATATATAATATGTTTATATTATTAAATAAACTTTGTAGTAATTAATTAAATACCCCTTTGATCATGAGATGTATTAAGCACTTGTTTATTTATACCTTAAGTGATTAAGTTGGATATAATGATATAAACTAGCTTAATACTTGTTTACGTAGTAATCTTACGTTTAATGATTTTACATTTTGTGATCATCAAAACGTAGAGATATCGAAAAATATAAATAACGTTTTTATGCATTATTTATGTCAACATGGATTTAATAATTAAATATAAGAATAATCTCTTAGATGCATGCATTTATCCAATTATGGATTATTGTAATTTGTACACTTCCAAAGATTTTTTTGAATTCATAACTCCTTTTGATTACTTATCGTCCTCGCTCAAGTAATCACTCAAGAAAGAATTTTGATATTCCATTGTCATTTTCATATTAATGAAAATTTGACAATCATAATCTTTATATATTTAATGTGTTTAAGATAGAATATTCAATCATAGTTAATTGCTTAAATGTGATTAATAATCTTGTCATAAGATATGCATTAAATATGTGTCCAATATTGTCTATGTGATTTCTATCTAAAGATTTAAACCACAAGGGTAATCTTATCTTTGGAGAAACTCATCTTCTTTTTTTTGTCTAACTATTAAGATAAAGCAAGTTTCAAAATTGATTATCTTTATGGACAACATCTTAATCATTCATACAATGTGTACTTCACCCAATTCCATATTTGGTAATGTATTATAAAATAATTCTCAACATATTAATCAAATATCTAAGATATCATTGCGGATCTATGAATGAGAATTCCATTATATTGAAGTTTAACATTTTCATGTCTAACCTCATTATGATATTTACTAGTTTATTTTAGAAGATTATGTATCTTGTAATTTTATCTATTAAAGATCAAAACTCCCACTTGCTTTTAGTAATTTAAAGACTATCTATAAATTTTTAGCAAATAGAGCAACAATACAATGTTCTCTTTTGGGATATTACAAATACATAATGATAATTTCTGACTTTAATTTGTTAATAACCTCTTCATAAGCAGTTGAACAAATTCAGAACTTCAATTTAAGACTTAATGTGATTCATCTCATTCCATCATATGATGGTGTCTTATTAATCTTCTAGTTTGGAGTCTTATTGAGTATATTTAATCCATACTCAATTTTCTAACCTTGATAACTTTTGGAAGAAAAGAAGTCATAGTTATCTTTAATCAAACAATTATAACAAGAGTTTGATTTTTCTAAATGAAACCAAAATCATTTTTTATTTCATTAGGATTGATATTGTAAGATAATCTAACAATATTTAAGATAATCATATTCCTTTTGGCTTGTCTATTTACCAACTAATTCATTTTAATGGTATAATAGTATTATCAAGCCAATTACATGCTTTATAACACAAGTACTTTTGACAAAGTCACTTCATGTCTATGTCTCTACAAGAAAACATAAACTGTTATAATCCTACTATTCAGTATAAGTCATTCAATAATTTAATGACTTCATGTATATGTCTTAACTTAAAAACATAACAAGATAACGTCTTACTTTATTATAAGTCTTGTAACAATTAAAAGACTTTATGTTTATATATTTACAATGAAACATAAACATGTTAACTAAAGTAATCATGAACAGCATCTCTTGGTTTCAATAGTATTTTCAAGTTAATTTATTACTTCACAATAATGTAAAACAACATTATTTCTTCATTTATTTATGTCATTCCAAGAATACATAAATATTTAGATTGAAGTAGCATTAGATTACTTTATTAAATTATGTCATTCCAATAATTCATAAACATATAAATTAAAGTAGTCTTGATATCATATTAACACATGTTCTAATAGGTATCTAACTTAGAAACTGCAAATTAACATAATTTCATTACATCAGTTGATCTGCTAGTAATGAAAGTATGAATTTACCTTTCTATTGTAATCTAGCTAAGCCCTCACATGACGTAAATTACAACTTCAAGTGTTTCTTAAATTAGATGTGTTATAAACCCGATTATAACTTTTCTCTTACCTTTCAGTTAAGAGAATCCTTTAAATCATATCTTTATGATCGAGTTGTTTCTTGCACACAATTAAATATAACAATTCTCCCACTTGTGCATGGAACAACTTCATATAGTTGATAAACAACACGCCATGCATTTGTTTATGTGATCAATATGATTGTGTCATAGATTTCAGCATAACAAGTAGATGTAGAACAACAATGTATAGTAAGGAAACGTACAAGACTAACCTTAAAAGTATGAGTGTCTACTTTTGGAAAGTAATTATCTTTAGCTACCAAGATGTCAAAGCTTGTAACTCCCACTGAATTAAACATCATTACAATAATTCCTTACTCAGTAATAAGTACACAATACTCCCACTGAATTTGACAACATTGTAAATGTTTCATATCCATTGAAAGAAAATAATGTGCTTTTATCTTTCCAACACCTTTTAATTATGCATTAAAGTGTGCATTCTACTCCGTGAATGATAGAATAACCATAAATGCTATTAACTTGAAAAATTGGGCATGCAATTTCTTCCTTAACAGGTCTACCATCTCACAATGTATGTAGAACCTATAAATGGTCAAAACAAAACAACTAGATAAATATACTAGTTTGTCTTTTACCATTTTGCGGTAATTAGTTTAGCTTCTAACTTTAATAACTCATAAAACTCTAGTTAACCAAATATCATATTTGTTACTAAGAATTTAATCACCAAATGAGGGTGATGAAATCTTTATGAAAAATATGCAATTTTCTTAACTATTAAAGTTTGCCATGAGTTATATATTAGAATTTAAACATATCTAATATTCCTATTATCCTTTCTCATTCATGAAAAGGAATAGGATTGTGTCTCACTCTTCTTTCATAGAAAAGAGACTTCCTTTGTCTTTTAAGTAAATTTTTCTTAATCAAACATATGTTTGAAAATAGAACGAGATCAATTTACCAAAGCCCAAATATTGTTTACGGTTTTAACGTTGCATTAATACATTAAATGAATTAACAAAATCCAATTTTAGTATTTTTGATAATAAAATCTTTAAGAAAATAAAATACCCATTGGTAAATATTTATATAAACCATAGTATTTTCTCAAAGCTAGGATCCTTAATTGACATATTACCATTACATCAGTTGAACTGCTAGTAATGATAGTATTCAACAAGGTAATTTTCTAACAATAATTGCCAATATCATATTGCAATTCCTAGATAATTATAGGATTTACATTCACAAAAACCTTTGCAATGTAAGCATGTTTCATCCCCATCTTAATGCCTTGAGTCCAAGCTCTCACTTCCTACTCAATTTAAGTCGTCTAATTTAAAAACTGCAAACTCTCATAATTCTATTACATTCAGTTGATATGCTAGTAATGAAATTATAAAGTTCACCTCTCCATTATAATCTAGCCAAGCTCTTACATGATGTAAATCACAACTTCAAGTGTTCTTTAATTAGATGACATTCGACTTAATTTTTAAGGGTAGCAATTGATGTGTGATCAAAATAAAGTATGAAGAAGCATGTATACAACTTCATAACATTGGTTTTTACAAAACAATTTTATTACCAATTCACTAAGATCAAATTAACAAAGTTTTGATTGAGGTATTGGGTACACCAAATAAAAAATAACTAACAATTATCGTCCACTATATCGTACTTTTGCATAAGCCCTAAAGCTTAGTGTTTCGGATAATCATAGTGAAATTGTAGTCAATTCACCCTTAACATGATATTGTACCTAAAATAGTGATATAGGTAAGTCTAATTGACGCACAGGCGAGCATAGAGACAGAATGATGTCTCTCTGAGGTCACAATTTAATGCGAAACCAAACTTATACCCACTTTATAGTTTGTCAACTTCGGTTCGCTTTTCACACACTATTGTACAAAAACATCAATCAATTAAACCTTGTAAATTTGACTCTTAAAACCAAAACAAATTTCGCCATTTATTTAGTCCATATTATTTTTATACAAAAATTACCCTTTTTCGTTTATAAGCATGTCTAACACAATAAACAAAAAACAAGTAATTAAACAAATATAAACAACTATCCTAACCATTAAATATATATAAAACATGTAGCCACATGCAAATTTAATTCGATAATCCTATTAAAAATCAATTCTAAGTTTTAATTAGCACATAATTGATTCCTTAATATTGGAGTCTTCCCCAATTCGATATCTATCAATTAATTTACATGTAAAATCTTAACAATTAAAAATGTAACATTGAATCCATGCTAAACATGCATGTTTTCATGGATTCCACATTATAATTATTGCATACAGTCACAAGAACGTTTAAATAAACATATAAACATGTTTACTTAGGGTTTCTAATCAAATTAAACATCAAAATCCAAAAAACCCTAAATCTAAAAACATGCATAAAACCAAACAAAATTCGTTTTTTTATGTGTTTTGATAATTAATTACATATTATAATGGGTCTTGATGCCACTGTTGGAATTATATATTCATGTCATATATATATATAAACAATAACATCAAGTAAGCATAGCGGAAGCAATTTGGATCATATAACGCATAATTAATTAAACAAGAGTAATTAAACGTACCGTAGTGATTCTAGCCCGAACAAGAATTAATAAGAGCAAATCTTCAAAACAAGAACCCTAATTAGGGTTTATGTGGATTATAAGAATTACCCCTTACCTTTTTGTAATTCAATCCAAGAATCAAACAATAGTGTGTTTGATTCACGTTCTTGTACACACATACTAAAACAAGTTAAAGTTATGCAAGTAATAAAAAAACAAAACACTTTTGAAACCCTAATGGATATAGGGGTGTTCGATTTTTGCAAGAGAAAAGAAAGAGAAAAACACTTTAAGTTATGTGTCCAAGAGTATGGAACAAATAACCTTGGTTTTGTATATATAGGTGAGATTACTTGGAGCTCAAGGCACAAAGGAGGTGCCCTCCCTTTGTGGCCGATCGGTTTGGCATCCCTAAAAGGGATTCCGGAACCTTTTTGACATTCCAATAATTCATCTATATTTCTTTCCTTTTATTCATCTAACAGTCATTAGCCTTTTTTCTTTAAATGTTAACGATCGTTAAGTGTTTATGTTTAATTAATAATTTATATAACATTTATAATTAATTATTAATCTTTAACTTTCATACGTAAAGTGTGCAATCCCGTGATCTCGAGTTCGATCCTAACACACGTCTATCATTTCATGTCTATAAAACTAACAAAACTTTGACATCGTACACCTCTTTGGGTGTTGACTGTCTCTTCCTTAAGAACCTAGCACTAGTTAATGAGCACATGTTTCGATTTCCTTGAGTCCTAAGTGGAGATTGACGCCACTAGGTAATGAGCATTAGTACTTTGCCTAGCACAAGTTTCAACTGACTGGTCAACACATTTGTGGTGAGAAGTGTCAACTCTGGGTCAATTCCCCGAGCCCCCGATGATTCCATGATTCTTAATATTGATCTTATTTTAGTAATCATCCAATTAATTCTTTTTCACGAAATGCAATTGAGGACAATTTGTTTTCAAGGAGAACTCTATGCTCTATAGATCCCCTAAAACTAACTGGTTTGGGAACTTATAAGCTTAATCACTTTCATATTTTTTGAGTCTCCCTAAGTGGATTGCTTTTTCTTAGGTGTAAGGTCAACTTTAAGTACTTTCTCCGCACAAAAAATTAATGTTCTAAAGTAAAAAATTAACATTTTAAGAAAAGTGGGGCGAACACGCTCCTCAACTAATCAAATATCATACCCACCAAGTAAATTCTACTTTGATTAGTTCACATAAGAAGTGGACAATTATTTTGAGACATCCCAAAATAGAAAAGTGAACAATATTTTTGGATGAAAAGAGTAGTTGTTTTGTTGATATGATATAGTCAAAATACTAGAGTGAGTTTTGTATATTGCTTTAAATCTTTTTACTCTGTTTCAATAGCAAATAGAATAGGGACTACAATTATGGTAAAATTATAATCTTTGTAGACAATTAAACATATAAACCAAAAGTATATTTAGGTATAAGTTAAAAGTAAAAAGTGTTGGTCCGATATTTTTTTGCAAAACCATGATTCGTATGAACAACAGTTGGAGCATATGAAAATATTTGATGATCACTAGAAATAAGGACATGCTTACACAATCATGACATGCTTTAACTAATAATACCCATTTGTACATTACGATTGTACCAGTCTCACATATTTGTTAAGGTGAAGGCTTTTACGAGGGATAGTTGCGGAATACTATCCCTAGTAATGACAAATGATACTCTTTATGTTACGAAGAGGAAGCCATTTAGAAAAGGAGAAAGATTTTAGTGGTGGAATCGATCGTTTGTCACTACTACTGACCTCCCTTTATATACTAGGGAGATACACTATTAGTAGTTACGAGAGAATAGTGATATCTAAACTAGAAGTAAGGTACACGTACATTTGTGTGGCTAGAGTTGTTTTACTATGTTGACAACTTTTGTACATGCAAGTTGCTTTTCCTGTTATCGATGAGTCTTTATCTTCCCAAAGGTTTTCCCGCTTTGCCTTATCTCAAATTACTCCCGCCTATGTGTATCTGAGAACTTCAGCCAGATCCTCCATCATACTTAGCAAGTATCTTGAAGTATACGCTAAGTGTATCTGATCAATGTAACTGGTCAGGCTGCATGGTTCTTCTGGATTAGGGGTGAACAAGGTTCCGGAACTGCATGGAAACGAACCAGAACCGTGAGAACCGAGAACCGAAAAATGGATAGCCAAGGAATCGAGAACCGGACCGAGTAACATGTCTCGGTTCTGGTTCGGTTCTCGGTTCTTGTTCGGTTCCTTGCGGGTCTGGAACCGAGTTTTTTCTTAAGCCTAGATATTTAACATTTCCTTTAGCGCAAGTTGATCAAACTATCAAAGCTATCTATCTTTTTCATTTTTTTTTTATTATAGAACTGATCGAGCAAACCTAAATTTATTTTCATGAAACTTATTTTCATGCTTAATAAATATATAACTTAGAACATTATTGATCGAGCAAGCCTAAAATGTTTCACTTTAACATATAAACTAGTTGTATGCGAAGTAAGTTTTGGCCCAAATTCACTAACATCCCTAAATCTTTTTTCCCATAAACCTCTCCAAGTCGTATGTTTTCTGCTTCTAATTGTTCAAGTCTGTGATTTGCATCTTTGTTTATCATTGCTTGATCATATTCGCTGCCTAAATCATATTGTTTGGTGGTTGTTTGTTTGAATCGACTTAGGGTTTATTTAAAGGTCTAAACCGACTTAGGGTTCTTCTAATTGGGTTATAATATCTGTTAGGGTTTCGTTCACCTTTTTAGTGGTATTCGATTCTCATAATTACTATTATCCACTTATGATTGGTGCTATGGTTGGAGGTTGATCTGTTGGTGCTTATGTTCGAAACCCTAACTATTCCAGTTAGGGTTTTATTTTTCTTTCTGGTCATTTTTCCCTGGTCGTTTAATGTGTTTAATGTACAAGGGTTATTGAGAGATGAATAAAGGTTTTCTTACTAATAAGAATGTGTCTAATGTAACAAGCTCTATTGGTAATGTCCATACGCCTACCATTGTTGCATTTGAATTAGCTATTGCTTGTACGAATTCATCTATCTTTGGGAGTAAGTCTACTGGTAACTCTACTGGTAATTTTGATGAAGTTACTGAGGCTACTGGTATGTCTAATAAGTCTACTCCTTGGAGCCGTAATACTCCTCCCAGTAGTGGTACTCTTAATGAACAAATGCCTAATGTTGGAATTGATGATGTTGCTACTAATGTTCCTTCTCCTAAGACGAGTTTTGATGTAGCTATGCAATCCCAAAAGTTTGGCACATATGGGGACATGAGTAAATCTAGTGGTAATGGTAATGTGGCTGCAAATTCTGTACCTAATGTGGCTACTAGTGTCAAGCCAGTTTCATATGCGAGTGCTACATCTAATGATCCTAAGAAACACATGTCAAACATTCGTAGGCTGGAGTGTAGCAATAAATCAAATGGAGTTGATCTTTCTGTCCCTATGAAAGTGGTTGAAGAGGTAAATAACAGATTTGAGAATACTCTGTATGTCTATTTTCTTGGTAAACGTATTGCTTTCCCGGTCGTTGATTATTATGTACGTAATACGAGGGCTAAGTATGCTAGCATTCAAATGGTCATGATGAATGCTAAGGGGTTCTTTTTCTTTAAGTTTACTACGAAAAAAGTGTTGAAGATGTCCTTGAAAATGGTCCGTGGATGATTAAAAATGTTCCTATTATTCTCAAACCTTGGACTTTGAAAACTAACTTACTTAAAGAGGATTTGACTAATATTCCGGTATAGGTTAAATTCCATGATATTTGGTGTATGCTTATTCATACACCTTTTATTTACCAAATTAAGACCAAAACGACCAAAAACTAACCATAAATGCCAAAGATAGTGTGTTTTTGTGTTTGTGATCGTGCAGGTACGGATATTTCAGAAATTTCATCAAAATCACAAAATCCCGACAAAAACGAGCACGAGAATGGAAAAGAGTCAAAAGCCGAAGCCGGGGAAGGAATTAAGCTCAAAATATCAAAATTAACCTCAGAAAATCATTTCTTGTCAAGATTAGTCCTTGGAACAAAGTTTGAAGAAAATGACAACAATGGTCCCTCATCTTTCAGAGGTTGTCATAATAGGTCCCTTGAAGATATTTTTGAAGAAAAGTCAAAGTCAAACCTCCAAGAATCAGAGAATGACAACAATGGCCCTTGGATCACAAACTTGGAATATGGCAGTTTCAGTCCCTATAGTTTTCTGAATATATACAATTGGTCCTTATACTTCCATCCTATACTAATACCAAAACTAAACCAGGCCCTATTGTTTTTATTAATCCAACCCAAAAATAAATAACCTAAACCCAATATCCCAATTAACCCTTTACATCCCAAGCCCAAAACCCTTTAAAAAACCCACCAAGCCCACTTACCTAAAACTAAAACCCGGTACCCCTTTCCCCCACAACCCGACCCACTCCCACCATTTAATACCCTTTCATATTTACCCGCCCCCCAAAACTAACCCCTACCCAGAAAAATATACTGTTCCTAGAACCCTAATTCACCCCACACCAAAATTACCCAAGATAACAATAATTACCCAATCATTAAGTGTTCTAGAAGCTGACACCTGACAACTGACATAGGGAATGACACGTGGACCAATGAGGACAGACGCACGGGATTCACAACTCACTCACACATGATCCAAGGGCTAGATTTATTGCGTATGATTGAAGCAGGGATCAAGGGCTACGATTAGAAGAAGCTGAGAGCATCCAGAAGCATCCACAAAATCTACCTCACCTCATTCTTCAGCTATAAATACCCTCCTCCTCACCTCATAGTGGTGTGTAGGTTTTTTGTAGTGTTACTCTGTCAAAGTATTTTATGAATTGTATTTTCAAATTCCTTTTGTAATTTTCCAAGTTTTAATGAAATAGTTGATTGTTCCTTTTACAATTCTCTTCATCAATTTAGTTAATATTTCAAGTTAGTTTAATAGTAATTGATTACTTACTTTCACTGTTTTATAATCTCAGTAGAAGCTTATTTTTCATACTTAAAAGTTCATTTAATTTTGCTTACATCTTATATCAAAAATCTAAAAAAAATCAGAAAAATCAAATAAAATCCAAAAATATGTTTTCTCTTATAAAACCTAGCTTCAACAAGCTAGTTTTTCATTTAGTTTAAGCTCATATAAGCTCTGTATAGCTTTTGTGAGTCTTATTTAGGATAAAACAGTTCATAATATCTAAATCTCATAAAAGTCAACAAAAGTCAAACTGTATATGATCCATGGTGATTCCTGTTATGGAGTGATATGTTAATCAAGCAAGGGATGTGATTAGCCTATCAAAAGATAGGCAAGCTTAGTGAACTCCCTCAATTGTCGCTGAGGGAGAATAAACTTGTGAGTCTTTCATTATTTTAATTCCTCTAAATCATTATTAGTTATAGATCTGGTGTTGTTGTTTGTTTACTGTTTCAATTGTTTAGTTTAGACATTATCTAGCCTTAATACAGTAGATTACATCATATTTTAGTAGCTTGCATCATTTAGTGTGTTCATTATTCATATCTGTCCATTATTTTGTATTCTGTGTTTCTGTGCTTTTTTGTTACTGATATCTGTGTTTTCTGAATTGTATTGGACCTATTTGATCTGATGTGGATGTAATTTGGTGGTTTGAATCAGTAAATCTCCCTAGTGCTTCATTAAAATTCATTAACAGATTGAATAGGAGTGTTTGGAAGAAAGTATTTTGCTGTGCTTGACTGTGATTCAGAGGTGGTTTATAGTTTGGACACTTTACTTAGGGTCTTATTAGAGTAATTCAAGCATAAAAACAGTAGGGTTATAAGTTAAAAGTCAGAGTTGGGTTTGATTATCCATTTTGCTTGAATCTTATAGAATCTGCTAGTGTGATCTTAATAATAGGTGCATTATATTGTTATTTAGCTTAAATCAGTAACATTACAACTTAGTATTTCAACTAGGAGTAGCTTTGTTCAAGTAAAATTCAGTTTAGTCAAAGTTTTCAGCAAATCAAAAAGTCAAAATTCTCATGAACTGTCATTTTGGGACAAAGTTCTAGATCTTCTCTAGTGCTTAATACAGATTGGAATTAGGTTTTGTTTGCTGAATTGAGTACTCTGGTGGCTTGCCTCTTAGAATCAAAAAGAAATTTGGAATTTAAACATCATTTGCTCACTTAAATCTTTGCTCAAAAACTGCTATCTGCTCACTGGTTGCCCTGTTCATCTGCTAGTCAGACCATCAGCCCTAGTTCATAAGCTCTTTTCTAGCTGATTATTTGAAATCACTGTGAGATTTTTGGGGCAAAAGCTAGATAACCTAGCTGACTCTAAGTTTCTGACCTTGGTTTGCCTAATAGTGCTTATCAGAACAGCTTATCTGATCTGCTTGTTTGCCCCATTTAAGCTCTTTGCTGATTTTCAGTTTGTGTGCATTTGAGAGTTTTGGCTTGTTTACTTGATTCATTTGCTTCATTTGAGTTCCCTTGAATGTGTTTGAGCCATAATTGCAGTCCTGAACCTTTTGAAACTAGTTTGTGCTTATTAGACTGCTGATTTGGTATCTGCTAGTTGGTACCATTTCATTAATAAGCTGATTTTTCAACTTGAGTGCATTTGGTGTAATTTGTTTGAGTTCTTGCATCCAGTGTATTCTTTGTGCTTAATTAGTTGTGTTTGAGCATTTCATTCTGTTCTGAGCTTATTGGTTAACTTCTGTGCTTATTGGGCTTATATAAGTGCTTAATTGTAACTGTTTTGCTTTGCATTGCATTAACTGAGTTCACTATTGGTCATATTTGAGTGTTTCTGAGCTTAATTGAATCTAAAGAACATTTTCTGAAAGTTTGACCACTTTTGGTCAAACTGCTTATAAATAAGCACTTTTTGAAACTGCTTTTTGGTTCAAATAAGCACTAAACTGCTTAATTTTCCAAATTCCTTTTTACAGTAGCTTTATTTTATAATTTTAGATTTTCCATAAAAATTTCATAATTTTTAGAATAGTTTAAGTATTTCTTTTCATTTTTCTTTAATTTTAAGTATTTTTAATTCAATTTAAATTCACAAAAAGACAAAAATAGTTCTCATTTTTATTTTTAAAATTAGTTTTTAGTTAAGTTAGAATTTTAAAAAAATAAATTTGTAGGTTTTAATCTTCATTTTCTAATTACTTTTATTTTTCTTTTATTAAACAAAAATACAAAATAGTTTTTAATTCATAAATAGAAATAAAAAGCCAAAAATATTAATTTTCTTTTTCCTAAAATTTTCTTTTATTATTTTTAACTTAGAAAAATTTCATTTGCATCCCTAGTGTTAGAATTACATTAATTTCACGTTTTTAAAAAATTCGCGTTTGATAATTCGTGTTACGTTTCTAATTTACGTGTGCCTTTATTAGATAACTTAGATTGCGTTTAGAATTTTAGTAGTTTAAATCTCATCTTATCATTTTATTTCATTCACTACACGTTTTTCGTCTCGGAAATCGAATTTCCATTCACACCTTCACACGAAACGACCCGGGTAATACGTATTTCTTGCGTATTTCTTGGAAACTATATTAAACGTTGATTTTCGCGAATCAATATTCCCCTTGCTATGTTCTCTAATGATGGTCTTAGTCTCCTAGCCACATTGATTGGTACACCAAAAATGTTGGACTCTTATACAAGTCAAATGTGTCTAGAATCATGGGGCCGAAGTAGTTTTGCTAAGTGCTTGATTAAAGTTAAGGCAGATCAAGTACTTAGGGAGAGTCTCACTGTTGAGATATCACTACTTGATGGGTCAAGTTCTACTATTGAAAAGATTCGAGTGGAATACGAGTGGAAACCGCCTCGGTGTGACACTTATAAGCTTTTTGGTCATACGCTGCTTAATTGTCCTAAATCTGTTTCACCTCCTACTCAGCCTGAACAGAGTGTTGATGATGGTTTTCTAACAGTCAATAACAAGAAAAAGGGTAAGAATGGTGGTCACAGTGCTCCGGGTAAAGGAGGTTTTACTAAACCTGTTGGGGGTCCTAAGTTTAGATATCAACCTAAAGCGCATCCTCCTGAACTCAAGAAGGTGGATACTACAAAAAAGAAGGCCGCTGATGTGGCTAGTACGAGTGGTATGCAGATTGTTACATCAAACCAGTTTGATGCCCTTCATATGGATGATACTGATGACTTTGGTATTCCTACCAATGAAGTGACTAAGGATGTGAATTATGGTACTACAAAGGAAGCTAAAGAGGATGGGTATCTAAAGACAGGTAATTCTTCACAAGAACAGCTTGTGAGTGATTCAATGAGAACAAAGGAGGTTGGATCGACTCGTGTTGCTGAGAAAATTGGGGAGCTTGAAAAGCTACTTATTGATGGGAAAAATACTCTTGTGAATGATGATGGTCATCCTATTAAAAATGTTGATTATCCGGGGTCCACTTCTTCTACTAAGAGGGTTAACCAATTCTCTAAGGTAAGAGAGATTGTTGTTTCAGACAGTGATGAAGAAGAGGGTTTGAATACTTTTGATGAGTCCATGAACCTATTTGGTGGGAGTCATGATCGTGAAAATGATTATGATGACTATGCGGATCAGATCTACAATCTTCCAGAAAATTTGGATGCTTTATATGACACGTATGGTATCAAGCTCAAAGGTCTTGGTAGAAAGTAATAATTTTGTTTTCATATGAGTCTAATGGTACTTTTTGAGTAGTGGTTTTTCTTATTTAGAGAATTGGAAGTATCTTGTTATGTAAGCTTTTTCGCCTATGTAACGGGCTGAGATATGGGATTCACCCATATCCTTTATACTTAAACGTTTTTTTGGGGTAATATATTTACCGGGTCTTTTGACATTTTACCTAAAAAAAGTTTTGGCCCAAATTTATTTTCATGCTTAAAAAGTGACCGCAAGCCTAAATTAGCATGTATATTTTCATGCTTAAAAAGTGAACTTATTCATGGTTTACATTTTGACTTTATCAGAGAGTGAATTAGTTCTCTGATTTAATCAACTATTTAACTTAGGCTGTTTAATGCTTTAAATACTTGTGAGCTGTTTTAATGCTTCAAATACTTGTGAGGGATAATTTGATCAAAATTTGACTCAACAAAAAGCAAAGATTGAAAGTATAACAAATTCAAATTTGTAATTTTAAAGAGAACTATGAATTCTCATACCTAAATAAAGGTAAATTAAATAAATAAATCAAGGATATCCTTGGAGAAAAAAAATCAAAATTTTTGTTCCACTCATGGTTGCTTCTTAATTAGGAGTTGGAAACAAATAGAGCATTATTAGTTGTCAATCTATTTTTATTATCAAAATTTTAAGTCTGTAACTCAACGTACGATCACTAGAACCTATCATTTAGAGTTAGTTATATTACTTTGTTAGTTTAAGGGGAAAAAAAAGTAAAATTCAATCCTCCTTTGTTGCTAATTTTTGGCTCCGTCTCTAAATGTATGAAAACACTATGTAGACAACTTGGATTTGAGTTTGCCATTTGCGGTAAAGGTTCTTCAGATTGGATGATTCAGTTATTAATAAATTTTTTTTAGAACGGCACCACACTTGAAATCTGATCTCTGAGTTAAACCATCCAAACAGGCAGGCCCGGGACCTGAACCACTAGGAGAGACCCGCGAAGGGAAACCCCTAGAACTCACGGCTTCACACTAAGAGGAAAATCCTGATTTTCTTTGACACTTGCGAGACTCAACCCGGGTAAAATCCCTCCCCAAGCTCCAGAAAGAACTCAGGTGGTCAACTGAGCTAAGTCAGTTGGTTTAGTTATCAAGAACTAAGTCAAGTACTAAAATCAACAAGTAGTAAAATAACCAAGTACAATACATACAACTATATCTCTATGCATAATATGCAAAATGTCTATTGACATGTAAGTATGGTGGTATGATGAGTGTGAGGAATAATTTTTAAATTGCGTCAACAAAAATGTTAAATTTTTGTCCCGCTATTGACGCTCACTTAAAGATGGATATGGCACAGGAGAAGATATATGCAAAAGATGAAACTTCATGTCGAAAGCACAGTGCATGACACTGTATATGATGAATTGAAGGCCATATCTTGTCAATCAATAAATTTGATCAGTCTCCTGGATCAGCGAGGTCGTTAATATATTTGTGTGTTAAATCTCATGAATCAAATTACTTCCTTTAATTCTGTTCAAAATAATAATAATAATAATGATAATAATAATACTAATAATAATAAATAAATAAATAATAAATAAATAAATACTTCCTTTAGAGTTTTACCTTTCATTGTATATTATTGAGAATATATAACAATGTGATTCACAATTCACAAACATTTATGGATAATGCACTGGTAAACTTCCTTGACTCAAATAGCTAGGGTTGGAGACAAAGCACATTGATTGGTGATGGTCGGTTTCATTTAGGCGTTTAGCTAATCTCATAAAGAAGCAAATACAAACCCGATTGGTAGAAACATAAGTGAGAGAAGATCCACACATGAACCCTAGTTTGCAACATAAAACGAACTGTGACATGAACACGGTACAAATATTTTATAGTTTGAAAAAAAATGATTTATACTTGAAGGGTCCGAAATAATTGTATTTAGGGTTTCCAGTAGATAACTTTGGATGTACACTCAAAAATTTACTTAGCTTGTGATTAAGATAAGTCCTTTATACTCATGAACATAGGTCGTCGATCACATTCAGATTGGTTGTAGTTGAACCACGTTTTTGAGTTCTCGTGGCTCACATTTTCCTTTTTATCTTTTATTATGATTTTGTTTTGGTTTGACAAACGCCTATACATACATCGCAAGAAAATGTCACCAAGACATGATGATTTAAATCAAAACCAATCTTATACGAGAAAAAAACCAACTAAACCTAGATCGCAAACTCAATTAAGCCAAAACTGTTGGACTTGTCACCTAAAAATCTAGGTTTTACTCATTAGCAGCTGAAGTTCTAGGGTTCGTTAATCTGATTCATTTCATTTCATCCTTCCATTTTTATGCGTACAATTTTTACTTCTATAATTTGGAGATAAAAGAAAACATGCCATATATACCCAACAAAGTAAAGTAACATAATGGAGCCTGACTATCAATACTATGAAAAGCTAATGCATTTATGAACCACAGGTTAAAATGTTCATTAAAATGCAATTCTAGGTGTTTAGTAACCAAAAATAAGCATAAACTTTTATAAGTGTGCAGCAAAGACACAAATTATTGATACGCATGATGGTTCATTTATGCTCCAAACTCTTAAGTAGACATATTAATCATCAATAATTTAAGATTGCATTAACAGTAACCGAATTTATATATATATTCTCTCGTGTACTTTTTATTTGGGGCTCAAAGCACCAGCAGTGTTGGGACCAAGAAAACGACAAAATGTTAAAGCCTCAACGTGGTTCACCATTTGCAGAACTGTAGATGTGGGTTTTTTGTGGCTCAATGCATTCAAGACAAAAATATAAAAGGTCAACCTTTTAAACGTTTTAAGTTTTTAACTGTAAAGGCCTCAAGTAAATAGAGAACTCAATACCACATTCATTACAGTTATGTGGCACATTAGTTTTCTCAATCTACACAACCGATTTCATAATCAACTTATTCTTTATAAACTTTTACCTTTTTTATTTTTATCTTTTTAAACATTAAAATTAAAGATTTATTAATAATTAAAATAAAAAACATTAAAAATAATAATAAAATAAATAGAACCTCAAGTAAAATGAAACTACAAATTAGTGTGCATTTATTCCAACGCCAAATGTGTTATACTAAATTAGCTTTAATACTCAGATGAGTTTCCCCGTTAACTAAAACACTGACAACTTGTAACGTTTCTTCATACTTCGTACGATATCATCATGATGTTGCTCTTCTGGGAAAAAGTCCGTAGAGATTGCATTCCCTTTATCATTTATAATTATATTATGTATTGTGATGCATGTGTACTTTATATCTGTTACTTTCTTAAGATTCTTGGTCGTGCGATATTTTTTTTATTATATTCCACCTTTTCTTTAGTACGTCAAACGCTCGTTTCACATCTTTTTTTGCTGCTTCATGCGCTTACTTATACCTTATTTGCTTCATATCATTCACATTTGGCTGTGAAATAAACTTAACAAGAACAAACTATTCTAGAGATACCCATCAATAAGATAATATCCCTATTTATAAGGTACGTTGTTAGCAAAAAATGAAACATATGGTAGTTCCTAACATCCCATGAAACACATGTTTCTCCTCATGATACATTGAGTTTTTCGACATCAGTTGACCTTTGCTAAAAATTGTCTTCATAAAGTCCATAATAGCTTTACTGAAAGCTTGGAAAGCATCACCCAAAGTTTTCTCACCTATTTGCATATATTCGTTTAAAGTATCAGGTTTAGCGCCGTATGCCAATTGACAAATTGCTGAGGTACAATTCATCTATGGGGAAATGTCAACTCTTCCCGAACAATCACTACTTTGTTGAACTACGACGAATTAACAGTTATTTTCTGAACAATGCGTGTGAATAGAGATCGGCTTCGGAACCGCTTACTCTTTTTTCGTCATACGTTGAGTTTGGAGAGAAGTAAGCGGTCATTAGACGATAAGCACCATAACGATTTCTAGGTATCGTTTATCGTGGTGTTGGGGTTTTTGGGTATCTATAAGTGAAAGCTTGATAATTAATATAGTATGTCGTCGCCTCATTTGAAAAGTCTAGCTCGATACTACTAACTTCTTCATCCGAGGATGTAAAAACAATTGGTCGAATTCCATTTGTTAGATGAGAAGTGTAGAGTGTATAAGAAATAATGTGTTTGAAAGTGTGAATGAAAATAAAAGAGTGTTGGGGCATTTATAGGGATGAAATTATTATTGCAAACAACTACTTTTTGTAATGTTGGCCTCACTTTCCTTCCTCCCGTGACTCGGTCTTGGCCTCGACCATGTCTTGCATGCCATGTTAGATGCATCTTTGGGACACCTCCGTAACAAGGAGGACGCGTCTTGTTTCTCGGTCATGAGGGCCTTCTTACGCACAGTCTAATGTTTTTTACATGGTTAAAAGTTGGTGGTAATTTTAGTTTTATCAAATTATTTTATGTGATTTTAACTTGAGATTAAAGGACTACGTACGAGTACAACTTTATTTTAAAACGAGTGAGGAGGTGCAAATTACACATTAGATGTAGTTAACTTAATTGATATCATCACGACAAAGTGCAGAGGGTAATGGGTAGTGCCCCTTACACGATCGAAGAGGCAACACCCCTATTTAACGGTCAACGGTTTTATCCGCCAAATCTACCAGATGCGACTTTCCCGCCTTTTACTAAAGAATAAATTATTTTCGATTGGTGGTTATTAACCACATCTGGTTTCATTTTCATAACGTAATAATATAACATAAATTAAAACTTTAACATTTTGATTGATTTATTGTGTGTTAGATTTCAATTACAAATTCTCGAAGCATATAAGATCGAAATACTTTAAATGATTACAAGATTCAGATTGTGTAGAGAGATTATAATCAGTCGCAAACCACAAATTCCTACACAAAATTTTACATGTCTAGCTAGAAAAAATAATCTTTATTATATGGTAGGGTTTGGGCTTATAACCATTTTCTGATAATAGATACAAATCCAGTGAGAAAATTATACAGGTAATTTATGTATATAAAAAATAACAACAACATACACAATTTCGCCGGGGCGGGGTATAAAGGAGGTAGAATGCATGTAGACAGTTCGTATCTCTATCCTAGGTGAAGTAAAGAGACTGCTTCTAGAAAGACCTCCGACAACATATAGTATCTGTTAGGTAAAAATCAATTGGATAAAACCTTATAGAAAGTGTGTGTTTTGAGTGTTATACACTTCTTGCATGGCTGGAGGGCTCAAAGAAATAGAATAAAAACTAGAGGGGTTCCAGCTTTAAGCCGTAAATGAAGGAAGAAAAGGAAGAAATTTTTGGCACAAATTCAAACCACGAGACACTCGGACAAATTATTGAAATTAAGAAACCAAATATATCATATTTTATTAAAGGAAAACAAACAAACAAAACCAACAAAAAAAACAATATGGACAGAACTCCTAGGTATTGTCTGCTACTTAAATGCCCATTGCCCTATGCTAATCAAGAAAATTTTAGGACAAAAGTATAATATATGATCTTTAAATTCAACTTTGCATCGAAATGTGTACCACAAATAAAAATGGGAAAAATGAATTCACAACCTTCAAATATATGAGCTAATTTGTAGGTTGTGACATAAATTTTTCATAAACAACACTAATTAACAAGTCCAATTTGTGTGTAGCAGTTATTACGTGATGATATGATTGACAAGTGGTTAATCTCTTGAAATTTGATGGAAGAATTGCGTACTAGTCATGTAATCGTTGCCACCGAGCGTTGGATATAGCGAATGGCCGATATAATTTGCAGCCGCTGTTGAATTACCCGGGGACGTTGTCGTAAGATTTAGTTGCGGGATTCCAGCGCTACCACCAGACGAAGTTTCACCACCCATATATTGACCTTCGGGGCCTTGATCATAGAGTATACCTTTAAATAAATGTCCACCAATATTCACCGCGGCTTGATAAGCAAACTGGTCGTCTGTTTCATCAATCGAGCTCACTCTTACACATCGAAAACTCGCTGGTGTTGTCACTTCTGAGGGGAAATTTCCTACCTCTAACCCTAGTTTTACAACACACAAAAACAATCATTATCAAAGAATTAAACTTCTAAAAACATATATATTAATGATGTGCGTGTTTTATGCACGTTTTTGTCTTCTTATTGATAATATATTTGGTAAAACTAAAAAATAATAATAAGGTCTTAATCATCTTCATCAACTTTCACTCCCTCTCACGAGATGTCAAATTTAGCTTAAAGTTATCCAATTATAGAAGACTCAACATAATTCATATTTTATATCATATTCTACTGCAACATTATTTTATTTAATAACAAAATAATGTAACTAAAATAATTGAATAGAAGAATATTAATGACACCTCATGAAATTACAGATTGTGATTCTACAAAATCTAAGTATTAAATTTGTTTAATAAAAAAGGGAAAGCCAAGATCTAATGCACCCACAACCAGGATTGAGTATTGTTGCGGCTGTAAAACGTTATAAAAAAATAACAAAGCTTGTTAAAGAATATAAGTACCTGAAGAAGAATTATAAGCAATAGCACCACCACCAGTAGTAGCAATCTGATTAACCAAATTAGGGTTTTGATCATGATCTTGAACCAATCTAGTTCGCTTCGAGCTCGAAACAGCACGTCTACTATGGCTGGGATCATTTTGTCCACCACTAAGATACTGTTGTCTTTCCCTTCGTTTAGCAGCTGGTACCCAAGTGCTTTTCACATGAGTTTGACACTGAAACCCTCTGCTCTTACAACAAGTCCTACACCTCATATGAGGACAATCTTTCTTGGCTTGATTACCACAATCTTGACAACTAACACCACCACCAGCACCGCTTGCACTACCACCATGACCCATCATAACAAAAGCAGCAGATCCCCATGTGGACTCATCTGAAAAGTTTATAAGCCTACTGCCATCACCCATAGTAGTACTAGGTGGTGGTGCTAGTAAGTTAAGATGATCATGGGGTGGCTGTGGTTGATGCCATAGCTCAAAATCTTTAGTGGTAGTTGGAGGGTTTTCATGGGTAGGGTTTGATGATCTAGTTGTGCTATACAAAAACCAACTACTGGATTCAGTATTAGGGTTAGAATTGGGAGTAGGATTTGAAGGGTTTGTGCTAGTGTTGTTGTTAGTAGATCCTAATGAAAAGAAACCAGCCATAGCTTCTGCAAGATTGTTGTTGTAATGGTGTGATAACTGCAACACACCAATTGTGACTCCATAGCAAAAAGAAAATATAAACCTAAACTTTTTATTTAAGTCTTCACTCCTAACCCTATTTCTAGATAACTTAATTATTATTATTAATATTATTAAAGTGTTTTTTAACTTTTAGAAACTTTTTTTCGTATATATATAAATGTTTTGGAATGAAATGAAATGATGAAATAATTATGGAATTGTGGTTTGAAAAGAAGCTAGAATGAGGAATTAATGGGAGCTAGATTGAATTGTGTGGTTGTACGTGAGCATTAAAGAAGGGTTAAAAATTACAGGTCTGCCACGCCGCCATAGCCATTAAAGCAACCTCTTTTCTTTCCTTGTTTCTTTCTTTCTCTGCTGCTGCTTCTGTTTCTTCTTTCCCTTTAATTCTTTCATTGATAGGAGCTGCTAGTTTTGGGGGATTTCAACATTCTCTCTCTTCTGTTTTTTTTTCTCTCTCTCTCTCTGTATATCTTTTCCTTGTGATTATTCTATCTCTATCAAAGTGGAAGAAATATGAGCAAACAAATGAAGAGAGAGTCAATTACATAAAAGTCCTCCAAACTACTGTACTACTTATACATATTTTAAGTAAAAGAAGCTAGAGCACATAAGAACAAGTTACAACATTTTTCAAGTACTTTTCCATTATGCATAATTACGTACCTGTAATTGTTAAGAGAAATCTTACTTGACTTATCTTTCATGACTTGATAGGTAAAACCCATAAAACATATAGATTATAGCTCACATAGCTTATGCATTGTATAAAAATAGGGTACTTGGTCATAAAAAGTTAAACTTAACGAGATTCAAATTTTAGAAAGAAGAAAAAATAAATAAATAAATAAATAAATAAATAAATAACAACAACTACGTTTAGTTAGAAAAATTGTTTTAACTAGTAACATGATTACATTTGTACACAACATAATTAATTACATTTGTAAAGGTTAAGTGGCATGAGTGTGAAATCGTTACATTCCATCATATGTCGTACATACGGTTGATATTTTCGTCACTAAACCTAATGTTAGGCTTGTATTGTATGGTGGTTAGTCGTACTTTGTTGCGGGTTTATTTTATGTAGCTTTTTTTTTGTAGTATACTGTACATGTTAGTAATCTTTTCAATATTTTTCTAGGGTTCTAGAATCGGGAGCTTACAATTAAACATACAAAAGATTTCGGAAATACGTATAAGGAAAAATCGTAGCATTCTTTAAAAAAAATTGAAAAAGTGAATATTTTGGTAAAATTTTGGATTTTCACATTTTAAGGAAGGTTTTACATTTTTCATCTAGATTTTTTTTTTAAACACCTAAATGGGCTAATGTTTGGGTTGGAATTTGTGTATAACAAAAATCATTTTGGTTTAAAACTCGAGACCTCCAGCATATATTAGCCATCTTCTGTAACCATTTGGCTAGAAATTGAGATTTATTTTGCGTTTTCTTTTACTCCGTGTTTATTAACATTCATTCTAAAATTCTTTTAAATAAGAAGGAATTTGGCAAACTGGTTGGTTCGAACTCTTTTGGCATGCATAAGGTAATTAGGGTAGAACAACGGCATGCAAATCTACGGTTTAGGTTGTTAATACCACATGACAAGCTCTTTTGGCATTGGCTCATTGGCTCTTTTTCCCCGCAAAACCCGCTACTTTTGGTGTCGCTTTCCTTTTTTGAATTAAGCAAAAGATTTGATCATATGGATATATGGTTTAAAACGGAAAAAAGTAGATGAATATGTGCTATTACTACTAATATAAATTTAGTGGGTAACTGATTATGAAATAATTTGCTGAAGGAAAAAAAAACTTAGAATTAATAAGCACATCCTTATTTGATTAATTTTAAAAGCCTTGGACTAATAGTAATAAGACCAAATCAAAACTACTCTCACATCGTCACATCCGTTTTCTCTCCTCAGACCAAACCAAGACCACACCTAAACCAAATATTCGTAGTAAGNTCGTATATATATAAATGTTTTGGAATGAAATGAAATGATGAAATAATTATGGAATTGTGGTTTGAAAAGAAGCTAGAATGAGGAATTAATGGGAGCTAGATTGAATTGTGTGGTTGTACGTGAGCATTAAAGAAGGGTTAAAAATTACAGGTCTGCCACGCCGCCATAGCCATTAAAGCAACCTCTTTTCTTTCCTTGTTTCTTTCTTTCTCTGCTGCTGCTTCTGTTTCTTCTTTCCCTTTAATTCTTTCATTGATAGGAGCTGCTAGTTTTGGGGGATTTCAACATTCTCTCTCTTCTGTTTTTTTTTCTCTCTCTCTCTCTGTATATCTTTTCCTTGTGATTATTCTATCTCTATCAAAGTGGAAGAAATATGAGCAAACAAATGAAGAGAGAGTCAATTACATAAAAGTCCTCCAAACTACTGTACTACTTATACATATTTTAAGTAAAAGAAGCTAGAGCACATAAGAACAAGTTACAACATTTTTCAAGTACTTTTCCATTATGCATAATTACGTACCTGTAATTGTTAAGAGAAATCTTACTTGACTTATCTTTCATGACTTGATAGGTAAAACCCATAAAACATATAGATTATAGCTCACATAGCTTATGCATTGTATAAAAATAGGGTACTTGGTCATAAAAAGTTAAACTTAACGAGATTCAAATTTTAGAAAGAAGAAAAAATAAATAAATAAATAAATAAATAAATAAATAACAACAACTACGTTTAGTTAGAAAAATTGTTTTAACTAGTAACATGATTACATTTGTACACAACATAATTAATTACATTTGTAAAGGTTAAGTGGCATGAGTGTGAAATCGTTACATTCCATCATATGTCGTACATACGGTTGATATTTTCGTCACTAAACCTAATGTTAGGCTTGTATTGTATGGTGGTTAGTCGTACTTTGTTGCGGGTTTATTTTATGTAGCTTTTTTTTTGTAGTATACTGTACATGTTAGTAATCTTTTCAATATTTTTCTAGGGTTCTAGAATCGGGAGCTTACAATTAAACATACAAAAGATTTCGGAAATACGTATAAGGAAAAATCGTAGCATTCTTTAAAAAAAATTGAAAAAGTGAATATTTTGGTAAAATTTTGGATTTTCACATTTTAAGGAAGGTTTTACATTTTTCATCTAGATTTTTTTTTTAAACACCTAAATGGGCTAATGTTTGGGTTGGAATTTGTGTATAACAAAAATCATTTTGGTTTAAAACTCGAGACCTCCAGCATATATTAGCCATCTTCTGTAACCATTTGGCTAGAAATTGATGATATATTTTGCGTTTTCTTTTACTCCGTGTTTAATAACATTCATTCTAAAATTCTTTTAAATAAGAAGGAATTTGGCAAACTGGTTGGTTCGAACTCTTTTGGCATGCATAAGGTAATTAGGGTAGAACAACGGCATGCAAATCTACGGTTTAGGTTGTTAATACCACATGACAAGCTCTTTTGGCATTGGCTCATTGGCTCTTTTTCCCCGCAAAACCCGCTACTTTTGGTGTCGCTTTCCTTTTTTGAATTAAGCAAAAGATTTGATCATATGGATATATGGTTTAAAACGGAAAAAAGTAGATGAATATATGCTATTACTACTAATATAAATTTAGTGGGTAACTGATTATGAAATAATTTGCTGAAGGAAAAAAAAACTTAGCACATCCTTATTTGATTAATTTTAAAAGCCATGGACTAATAGTAATAAGACCAAATCAAAACTACTTCCACATCGTCACATCCGTTTTCTCTCCTCAGACCAAACCAAGACCACACCTAAACCAAATATTCGTAGTAAGAAGATAATTTTTTTTTATATATATATATAATTAAAATTTCATTTAACTAAAAACATTACATTAATATTTCAAATAAAATTAAAACATTACATAAAATAACTAAAAAGTAAAAACATTACAATAAATTAGTGTACATTTGTCTGATGCCAAATGTATTCCACTAAATCTACTTTAAGGTTTAGATGAGTTTGTTCGCTGTGTATTTCCCTAATAACTTGTAACCTAGATTTTGTCGATCGTACATGATCATCTTCACGATGTTGTTCCTCCGGATAAAAGTTGGGAGATATTGCCTTCTTTTTGTCTTTGGGTAAAGGGCCCTCTACCTGGTAAAATATATTACTCCAAAAAAAAAACAGTTAAGTACAATGCAATGTGGCTGAAATATCACATTAACTTCAAGCAACCACTTAAACAACAACTAACACAACTAGAAAACCAAAACAAAAACAAGCATAAAATAATTCACATCAACCTAATGCTAAACAAAGAAAAAGCAACATATCTGGATGGCAACAACCTTTAAAGACAACAAACATCAAAGTAATCATCTTAATAATCATTCTAGTCACATGTGCCATATTTCCATTACTCCAAAAGACTCCTCTCGTTCCATCCACTACCGAAATAATTCATCCCACAAGGATATTTCAGAACTTCATCATAGTCATTATCAGAATCAACCACATTACCCACTTTAAAGAATGGGTTACCCACCTTAGTTGAAGAAGTACAAGTAGAGGGAGAATTAGTGGGCTTAGTAGCCGCACCCCGCTCTTTCTCTTTCAAGTCACTCGGATAATCAACATTTTTAATAGGTTTACCATCATCATCTACAAGAGTAACTTTTCCATCAATAATTAGCTTTTCAAGCTTGCCAATTTTCTCAATAATAGGAGTAGTACTAGTATTACTATAACCGCCCATAGCAATATTACTATCCGGAGCACATGTAGGATCAATCACACGTTCTAACACAGAATCTTGCTCCTTAAGCACATCAAAACTATTTTGCAACTCAAAAAGGTTAATATCATCCACTCTGTTATTGTTCTTATTGGTCATGTTTTTAGCCATTAGGGGATTCGCTTGAACCTGAGGTTGAGAAGATGATGCTCCTCCATTATCATCTGCATTCATAGATGATGCACACCCGTTATTGTTCTTAGAAACCTACCTATATTGATATACAACCTTTGGCTTTTCCAAGTGAATTATTTTCGCAAGTCGATTCTTACCAGTTTGCTTACCTTTTCCTTTCTTCCTATTAACATCAATGAAGCCATCATCATTAGCCAACGGTTTCTCAACCGGTTTAACTTTCTTTGGACAGCTCTCGTCATTATGGTCAAAGATTTTACATGTTTCACATCTTGGCGGTTTTGATGAAGTCAAATAATCTGATTTTCTTAGTATGAATTTCCCCTTTATATTGACTATTTATGCTTAATATTGTTATAAATTTTGCCTTATTCTTTCATATTTCGTTTCAGGGCCATTAATAGAGTATGAAGCGGCACCTGGACGAATTTGGACTCAATACAGATTAAGCAAAGACAAATACATTAGACATGAAGACTATGACATAACTAAGTGATGATGTTACGCCGTAGCTAATTAAAGACTTGGAATTATTCGCACAATGAAGACTACGCCGTAACCAGACAATAAGGTTACAGCGTAATGAAGACACAATACTGACTCAAGAAATACATGAAGGTTACGGCGTAGCTCTACGAAGAGATTATGACGTAATACAAACCCTAAAAGATTATGGCGTATATCACATTATGATTATGGAGTAGTTGTTGCCGCCAAGGATTACGACGTAACTACCTAACTAAGTTACGTTGTAATTAGCACAATGAATAAGATTGGTGATGATAACACTAGCTATAGCGTAACTACTTAAGAAGGTTACGCCGTAGCCACGTCCTGTCTATAAATACAAGACGAATTTCACCTTTCAGATCATCTCCCCTTTCTCAAACCTGAACAAGGGTTTGGGGAGAGCAACCACAGAAGAAGAAGCTAGGCTTAGGAGTCATGAAGAATGAAGTTCTCGTCTACTATTCAAGTTTGGATTCTCTTATGTTTTTTTAGTAGCCATACGATTAATTCATTTTATTAATTCAAGTTTAGATAAGTTATGTGTTCTCTTTTATTTCTTTATATAGATATCTTCTTTGTCCATTCATCATTATACTAGTTTCGGTAGTGTTATAAGCTTGCTAGTATCTAGTGAACTAGGAAAATTGACCATAGGAACCTAGCGAGCTAGATTGCGAAGAATGGAAGAAATTGGCCATAGTACAACCTATCTTCGTGCTGGGTTTACGATTTAAAGTGTCCTCGCTCCTCAAACGTTTACTACATGACCTCTGGATTATGATGGCCCAAACGGTGTTATGTTATATCTATAACCTAAAAACTTAACAACATTGCACAATACTAGGGAGCTTCATGTGAGGATTATATACTTCTGAATTATGATGGCCCGAACGGTATTATGTTTAACAACATAATGCAATACTAGGGAGCTTCATGTGAGGAGTATGTAATTTTGAATTATGATGGCCCGAACGGTGTTATGTTATATCTAAATTTAGAAACCCTAAGAATGATTACTTGAGAAACCCAAATAAAAACAACTAGAGCTTGAGATACACCCACACCTATAACAAACCCCAGGATACGTGAGTAAGCTGTCTAATCTCCGAGTCACTTTTTACATCAACAAGATTTTCCTAAGCCCAGGTAAGTTTTTGTAGCCTCACACTTTCTAAATGCTTTATAAACCCTGTAAGGGGGATACATGCTTACTTTTTACTTTAAATCGAATACAAGTCTTTTTCTTTGGTTATTGCACGAGTAAACTACTTGCCACCACTACGCAACTAATTCATGAATCTAATCACTTGCGAATGAACGCGAATATAATTGATAGATCTATTGGAGTTTGACAACTCCCGTTGGTTTGCCCTTTTTAAAGGCACCAATAAGTACTATATTTGAACATTTTGAAAGATTAACTTTGGCAAGTTATCCTTCCTGCCCCATCATGGTTTGGTCTGCAGACCCCATGATCTAGACTGTTAACGTGTGTTTCATGAGCTTAGTGCAATAACCCACTCATGATAATTGTATATGCATTGCAATTATTACAAAATCTACATTTTCCTTGAAGGGTGTAACAACTGAACCCTGTGAAACTTGTATTCACTATCACTTAAACCTATGACTCTCACTCAACACCTAGTGTTGACTTTTAAGCATGTATCCTAGGTATATGGCTACTACGGATCTATGGCATGGAGCGGCACTGAACTTGGAGGACTTTCAACCTTGTTATCATTCAAATACTATTTCACACTTAGATTTACGGGACCTCATCTTAATGAAAACTCTGATATTTTTAATGAATGATAACTTACTTATAAAAAACGTCTCTTTTCGAGTCGTTTTCTATTATTGTGACTGTGATTCCATGATGTAATACCCCAACCCTAAATCCGCTGCGATCCGTGAAAATGGGGGTGTTACAGGTACCAAAACTGTCATTTTGGTAAAGTCAAGTCAGAAATGGAATAATTACAACCCGGGGTGTTAAAATGTCATTTCTGCAAAATTATAAGTTAAAAATGTATATTATGCAATGTTAAGGGACTAAACCTGTAATTTCACAAACATGGGTATAAATGGTTACTTTAATAAAAATAAGGACCAGAAGTGAATATTGGGTCAAAAATGTAATATCTACAAGGTTCAGAGACTGAAAATGTAAATATTCACTATTATGGGCTGAAATGTAAAGTTCTGGAAACTTGAAGGTTTATTAAGAAACTTTAATAAAGACTCTGAAGTATGATAAGCTACCACACGACCATAACACCCAACATTTTATATTTAATGATAATATGGCTTGCCGGCGTTGTCGGTTATATTAAAGTTCCACAATAAATAATGAACCTATATAAACTAACAAATTATTTAATAATCACTACACCAAAATAATACCACTCTTGGGATTTAAAGATGTGGAAAATTCCACAACACAAAGATTTAATCAATAACGTCATAAATATATTAAAACACCGGCCAAGGCTTTATATGTTATTACACAAGAAAAACACCACACAATTATATTAACCACAACACACTTAAGGGTAATAAAACAATATATATAATATTGTTTTTGAACTTCAAGCATTATACACAAACACAAACCACCCAGACCACCAAGTACTGAGATTTCCCATATTATCCAGGTTGCGTGTTGAAGCCGTTCACCAGTTGCATTAAATATCACTTAATTGCCTACACCCACACTCTCACAGGTGAGTTCATAGTCTCACTTTTTACATGTTTTACAAATACGTAGGGAGACACATGCTACACATAGAACACAAGTATTTTCACCTATATGTATGCTGTTACTGAATATTATTGCATAAGACACCACACCTGTCAATTATATGAAAGTCCCTTATATCATGAACCTTAGTCACTTACTAAGTTGTAAGTGAACGCGAATATTGTGAATAGATCTGTTGGTGCTTGACAACCCATTTGTGCTAGCCGTGAGATTTCCTTTGTGATAGCTGGTAGATAGCCAAATGCACATTATTTGAGAAACAATAGGAGAATAAAAAAATCCTACCCAAGGGCCCCTATGTTATGTTATACACGTTAAAGTTGAGTTCATGAGACTTATGGCAATATGCATACAAAACACACGCCACACACATACACACATGTTTTATTATTGAAATGCTTATATTGTGTTCAAAATGTTTATAAACACAAACACTATGGATTCACTCAACAATTTTATTGACTTTGTTGATCCCAGTTGAGCAGTTGATCTAGTATTATTATCTTAGATAAACTAAGACAATAAGGTATAAAAGCTGACTTGTTTGTAAACTTAATCACTACGCGGAATATAATGATTAACTTAAAAAGAACACGAACACAGGTAATTCACACCTTAAACACTTCAATATAATTAATACGAGCACTCTGAATAGTGCTAGGGTTTTACAACCTTGAAGTGTATGAATACTAGAATAATACGTACTCTAGACAAACCCTAGGATCTCCTTTTATACACCAAGGAACCCTACGGGCTTACATCAACTTCCTACACAGGACAAAGATATTCTAACACAATAGAATATTACAAAACATCTTTACTATAAATACAAGGTCGCGTACATAATCTTATCACCAAGCAGCAGAGTTATCATGGCAGTATACTTCCAGCAGTAGAGTCTCAGCAGTAGTCATGTCTGGCAGTAGAGACTTTACACTAGCAGTAGAGTTGTCTGACCAGCAGTAGAGTATACACAGAAGTAGAGTTAACTTAAAACCCAACAGACTTTTTAGCATGTTTATCTCAGGTAACTGAAGGAGCATTGAAGGCACGGAGTGGGCAATAAGACCATGGGTCTTGGTGTAAACATAAATTTTATCAGTCATTTCAAAACCTAAAGCCAATATGATTGGTTAACTAATGAATATTTCTTTCACATTTGAATTAAGAAATAATGGATTTTAAAACGTCTCTTTTGAGTTGTTTTCTATGATTATGACTGTGATCCTCTACGTAACACCCAAATTAGTCTTCCGCTATTGTGATCAGATTTTGGGGGTGTTACATCAGCCAGTTCCCGAACAATGCGTGTGAACAGTGTTAAACTCATTCGGAATCGTTTATGGAATAAATAGTCGTTGTACATTGGTGCTTCATCGAAGTAAGCCGCCGCAAGACGCTCATGAGCACCGTGACGATCTCTACCAATAGAGTTTCGTGGGATTTTTGGGATTATATAAGTGGAAGGTTGAGAAGTGTAAGCTTGAATAACCAAAGCGGCGTCCTTGACAAACTCGAATAACACACTATTATCTTCCTCTTCAATTCGTCATATGTATCATCAAAAAAGAATTGATTGGAATTCATTTTTTTGATTTGAAGGATTAAAAGGTATGTAGAAAGGATTGAGTTGAAAGTGTATATAAAAATTACAAAATGGAGGTTTTATAGAGAAAAAATGGGTAGTTTTTTTTTGTTTTATTTATTTATTTATTTATTATTTTTTTTTTGTTTTTTTTTAATTATTTAAATGTAGTAGCCAACGGCTACTTTTTGCACTTTTTCTTTCAATTCATTTGATCCATGCTCGGACCAAACGAAATGGGTGTTTGGGNAGGTATGTAGAAAGGATTGAGTTGAAAGTGTATATAAAAATTACAAAATGGAGGTTTTATAGAGAAAAAATGGGTAGTTTTTTTTTGTTTTATTTATTTATTTATTTATTATTTTTTTTTTGTTTTTTTTTAATTATTTAAATGTAGTAGCCAACGGCTACTTTTTGCACTTTTTCTTTCAATTCATTTGATCCATGCTCGGACCAAACGAAATGGGTGTTTGGGGGGGGGGGGAGGTGATGCGAGATATTGCAAACTCACAAGGAGTTTTACTTCTTAAGGGATCTCAAGAAGTTTTGCAATCCTCCAAGCAGTGTACCTATCCGTTGTAGTGTACGATAGGTAAATCTGAGGGATTGATCGTTCTCTAGGGGAATAGTGTCGTTAGGACGTTAGGTTGAAGTGTATGTCGAGTTAAGTCTAAAGGTGAGGGATGATTCTTTTTGTGTTTTTATATTTTTTAGAAGGCAATTAAAAATCTTGGTTTTGAAGGGAAGGGCGGAATTAGTTGCTATCTAACTAACCAAAAAACTACTTTTATAAAACAAAAATTAAAATAACAAGAAAAATAAATTGGTGAGCTTCTTATGGTGAGAAAAACGTGTTTACTTAGATGTTACTACTCCCTAGTTATCTGTTACAGAATTGTTGAATTGTCACGTCCTTGTTTTAGTTGAAGCGTTGTATTCCTTAATACCAGTCGTGGGGGTGTGCTACATTCCCCAACTCTATGAACATCAATTTCACCTAAAACCTTAAAGTCTATTAAGAATTATAGGGTCATAAATATCAATTCATGCAATAAATACAACGAGAAAAACAAATAGTGCACGCTACGGTTACGTTTTCTAAGACGTTCAAGATAGTTACATAATAGAGGTCAGCCAGTTTTCTTAGCCTAACGTGAAGCAATCAACTAAACAATAGACAACAAATCAATAATCAATAACTAGGTTTCATTAGATCTAAGCAACCACAAATAAACTTAAGCTAGCATGTTAAAGTGAAGAAAAGATAGACAAAGAATCAAACAATACATAGACATATTGAATGATTAAAAGGATAACTTATCTTTAATAGAACATGGATGAAAAAGGCTGAAAAAGCCTTACAAATACTCTGGAAATCGTTTAGGGTTTTGTACCAGAAGATGTCACACCTAATGAAAATAAAACGAAAACTATATATAGAATTACAATGCTGACGGCGTTAGGTTATGGGTTCTGACGCCGTCAGCCCGCTTTGTTTAGGGTTTCGTCTTGTGCAAGTCGCCGCTCTAACGCCGTCATGCTTTGAAATCTGACGCCGTCCCTTTGTAAACTCTCTAAGCCGTTTCTAGTAATCTTAAAACGTGACTCCCTACTTTGAAATGCACCTGATGCCATCAGGTTAGAATTCTTCAAAGTTTTCTAAACCGACATGTGTAAAATCTTCCAGCTTTAAATTAACAAGTGACGACGTCACCAAGTAGAACGTGACGCTGTCAGGCTTCAATCTTGCTGGTTTTTCGCGACCTTGTTGTTTTTTTCACTTTTTCATCCACACACATCCAAAAAGCGCCAAATTTCAGAATTCTCGTCCCAAGTACCTAAAATGCAAAAAAGAAACGATTTAGGGTAATATTTGATCAATTTACTTCATTTTAGGCTTAAATGACCCCTTAAAAATTTACCAAATAAATCCTTATCAGGAGGGGACGCGTCCAATGGGATGTGAAGTAACAAGGGAGACGCGTCTCATGTTGCCAGACCGAAGAAAGTGTGCGTGTGTGTGTGGGGGGGGGGGGTGTTTAACACCATTACTACGTTTAGTCTTAGAATTTTTCTCAAATCAGTCGCCCCAACTTTAGTTAAGATATATCATATCTCTCTCTTATGCAATTAGGGCCTGTTTGTTTAATTTTTTTTCATTAAGTCATGTTAATTAACAGATGACTTAATGCAGACAACCTCAGTTTTATTACTTAATATTTTCAGTCATCTTTCTCTAATAAGTCACAAACAAACAGTTTTCATATGCCTTAATTAATTCAGTTTTTTTATATTAAGTCAATTAAGTCGAAATCAAACACCCCTTAGTCTAAGAAGATCGAGTGTTTTTGTTGTTATAGTATAAAAAGTATTACTCATTCGTCTTATCTTAAATGTTCATTTTATTACTTTAGTTTGTTTATAACAAAAAAGAAAAAGAAATTTACTTGCAACAAATAAAAGTAATAATTTAACATTTCACATACTTTACCTTTAAATACTTTTCATATTGTAAAATATTTATTTAATTAATGTATTAAATTCATGAGTAAACACGTAATTTAATTATGTGAATGAACATTTATCACACACACACAC
>LBNU01038858.1:119842-151006 GCA_014162995.1 Artemisia annua
TTTTTTTTTTTTTTTTTTTTTTTTTTTTTTTTTTTTTTTTTTTTTTAATAACGGCAAAATGTAACTTTTACATGTATTTTGATCTTTTACTCTAAACAAGAAAATAATCCATGCACGCAGTAATAAAGAATTTGAACTAGTGATAACTATGGTTCATACTGATGTAATTGTTAGCAATGAATCCATGTCCACTCAATTAATAGATTATTTCTATTAAAAAAAATAAAAAAAGAAAAGGTATATCCATCTCGTTACATCTTATTAGTCTACATGAAATTTCACATTTGGGTTTGCTGTTTGCATAAATACTAACATACTTCACGTATAGAGTCGCCATGTTTTTCGGTATGATTAAGCCTATACTAACAAAGTTACCCAAATCATTATTTAAAATGTTGAGAATTATTTTATATTTGTTTACATTATTCTTGTTATATAGTACTCCGTAATATGTAAAAGAAAATTTACAATATACAAATCATAAGGGACGTGCAGGTGGTGTGTTGTTGTATTTGATCTTCACTTAAAAATGTTGAGAATTATTTTATATTTGTTTACATTATTCTTGTTATATAGTACTCCGTAATATGTAAAAGAAAATTTACAATATACAAATCATAAGGGACGTGCAAGTGGTGTGTTGTTGTATTTGATCTTCACTTAAAAAGGACCACATTTTTCATAGTCTTGTATATAAATATGTTAGATGTTAAACATAGATGAGCCATATAATTCAAGTTTACTTGCAATTTCTTTTTAATTTACAAATGTAACGTGTCTACAAATCACCTCCACGCTACATAGTTTAGCATATATTGTTCCCAAAAAATGGAGCAACAATTTGCATGTAGATGTCTTTTCTCCCACAAAGCATAAAGCATAGATAATAAAATACAATTTATGGAAAGCAAAAGAGCTATAAAGTGAAATTATATATATATATATATATATATATATATATATATATATATATCATAAAATACACCAAAATTATTTGTACACTTTTTTCGAACATAAGGAGTAAGGGGTGTTTATTTTTTCTGTTAGCTAAGGGATGCGTGGGGCTCATGTGGGACATATGGCTGTTAATGGGTTGGATGGGGAGAGTCTCCCTTATACTACTCATGTGAGGGATAGACCAAACAAGGAAAAAATGAACCCCACTTAAAAAACAAATAATATTAAATAGATAGAATCTCACACTTCCTTCCATTAACAGAAAAAAAGAAACACCTCATAACTCTTTCTAAATCAGACATGGGTTATTTGCACAATTTCATCAATGGACACCATCTATATATGTTCAAGGGACAATTACATATATACACACTAAAACTTGCATATTTGCATATATATGTAAAACATGTTTAACTTGCATTATACATAATGCATTAAAAACTTGTATTTTAAGAAAACATGTAATATTTATGTTTTAGTGAGTATATATGTAATTTTCTGTATTATTGTTATTTTTGTAAAGGGTTTCCCGATAAAATATATTATTCCAAAAAAAACAGTTAAGTACAACAGTTTAGGGTGAGTCTCACAACTCAATCCAATAAGGCTAAACAAACACTCTTACAAAGAATAAAACATATCCTAATATAAGAATGACACGCTATACTTCTGTATAACATGAGAAAAACCTATTTAATTTGACCATGAAAATGAATGTCATATGCATTATTATACTCTCATTCACAATCATCAAAATCTTCGCCATCATACTTCCATTCTTTATGTTCAAAACTACTAACATCAAAATAGTTTAATATCCTATTATTAGTCACCACAACATTTGTCTAATGTCCTTAAAATGATACTAACTAATTATGTATACTTAGGTTGTGTTTGTTTTCTTAATGAAATCACTTGATATCTTTTAATAGCTTATAAATCTGAATCTTCAAGAGCTATTGATAATTGAGGGTGTTTTTTTTTTTTTTTTTTTTTTTTTTTTTTTTTTTTTTTTTTTTTTTTTTTTTTTTTNAAGAGGTTATGGTTGAATGGGGGCCCGAAACGCTTAAGGGTTTTGCCGAGGATGAGTTGAATAGAGTGCATATCGACACTTAAGGATGGGAGGTTGGTAAATTTGATAGTTGTTTGGATGAAATAAATTTGAATGTAAGCCGGAGGAATTAGCGGACTCTCAATTGCATATTCTTCGTATCACCTTTTGAGGCAAGGCTGATTTTTGAAAGGAGTGAGGAGTGCTTATGGCATTGGGTAGCGGAAGGGATGGAATAATGGTGTTTGTATTATGTCCCAAGCGAAAAGAATGCGAAAGAAGAAAAGCGAAGGCTGCAATTCAAAGAAAATTTATGGGATCCCGGATTACGCCAATGTTGCAGGAGGATGGACTGCCAAATGACTCAGGAAGTACAAACATTATGGCAAATATTATTGTCATATGATCTATCTTTTATTTACTGTCTTGTTTAGACTGTTTACATGTTTATTTAGGAAAGTCAATTAAGAATGTTTTATAGACAACACCTTTGGAGGGCAAGGTGGTTTTGACAGGAGTGGGGAATGATACGGCCTGGCCGAGGTCCAGGTCTATTTAGGTCTTAGGTTTACCCTACTTTGTCTTATAAATACTCTTGTAACCATTATTATAATCAATCAATCAAAGTTTTAAGATCAATAATTTCTAGTTCTTCTATTCTATTTTCTTAAGGAGCTCGCAACGCTAAAAGTGGCTGCTTGTATCCCGATACAACCCCCCTAAACCGGGGTCGTATCACTTACGACTCTTAGGTGAATTTTATGGCCCACTATATAATTTAATGAAGTTTGAATGCCATGCTTTGATAAACTTGGTTAAAGACTTTATCCTCCTACTTCCTATTTTTATGTTCTTAATCTATGAGACTGGGATTTAATAATTTATCATTCAAAACTCTTTTATCCAACCATTTCATTTTAATCAAATACATTAGATATTTCAAAACAGCATAGAGACAACACTCGGATTTTACCTAGGCTTGTACTTACATGTGATCGGCGTTCTCTGGCCCGTTAGATGTGTTAATCCTTGTATGTCTTAGTTTATAAATTTAAAGCAGGATGAAAATACGCATCAAGTTTCTATGTCATATTCAATTCAAGTTTTCCAAATGAATGACCAGATCCAATAGGATATGGAATCGCAACAACAAGTGAATCATGCAGCTATCCTAGATGACACTTCCACAAGGGGCACGAGCATAAGAATTATGAACCCCACGGATGTTGCAGAACACATCGAACTAGGCTATATGCCATCAAGCATGATGTGGACGGCCAAGTTGTGTTGTGTAAGACTAAGACCAAAACTTCAGAATAGGCAGCTAACGGAGATGTGGATCTTAACCCATACCGGGCTGGAGGAATTTCATCTTAGTTAATTTGGAGCTGTTGAGTCCAAATATTTAAAAATATAGGAACAAATGGGATCAACCACGACCTTCTTCCAACGCCCTTTTCATTACCCTTAGATGCAAATTGAAATAGAAAAAAAACTATTATTAAGCATTACCATTTGCAATCCAAATTTCGCCCAAGTGTTACGAAACATTACTATATATATATATATACTATATAATATATATTATACAATACCCTTAATATAATATTATAAATTAAGTATATATATAATATATATTAGTTACTATATATAATATATATATATAATAATAATTAAGAGTAGGTATATAAATATATACTACTACATATATTATATATATATATAATATATTACTATAATAATGTCTCATAAAATACACCAAAATTATTTGTAGACACTATATTTTTCGAACATTAGGGAGTTAACGGGGGTTTTATTTTTTCTGTTAGCTAAGGGATGCGGTGGGCTCACTGTGGGACTATGGCCTGTTATGGGTCTGGATGGGGGAGCTCTCCCATTATACTACTCATGTGAGGGATAGGACGAAACAAGGAAAAATGAACCCACTGTACAAAAAAAAAATATTAAATTAGATGAATCTCACACTTCCTTCACTTAACAGAAAAAAAAAAAAAAAAAAAAGAAACACCTCATAACTCTTTCTAAATCAGACATGGGTTATTTGCACAATTTCATCAATGGACACCATCTATGTATGTTCAAGGGACAATTACATATATACACACTAAAACTTGCATATTTGCATATATATCTAAAACATGTTTAACTTGCATTGTACCTAATGCATTAAAAACTTGTCTTTTAAGAAAACATGCAATATTTATGTTTTAATGAATATATATGTAATTTTCTTTATTATTATTATTTTTCGTAAAGGGTTTACCGATAAAATATATTATTCCAAAAAAACAGTTAAGTACAACAGTTTAGGATGAGTCTCACAACTCAATCCAATAAGGCCAAACAAACACTCCTACAAAGAATAAAACATATCCTAACATAAGAATGACACGCTATACTTCTGTATAACATGAGAAAAACCTATTTAATTTGACTATGAAAATGAATGTCATATGCATTAGCATACTCTCATTCACAATCATCAAAATCTTCGTCATGATACTGCCATTCTTTATTCAAAACTACTAACATCAAAATAGTTTAATATCCTATTATTAGTCATCACAACATTTGTCTAATGTCCTTAAAATGATACTAACTAACTATATATACTTAGGGTTTGTTTTCTTAATGAAATCACTTGATATCTTGCTTATAAATTTGAATCTTCAAGAGCTATTGATAATTGAGGGTGTTTTTTTTTTTTTTTTTTTTTTTTTTTTTTTTTTTTTTTTTTTTTTTTTTTTCATTTTTATTTTTTTTTTTTTTTTTTTTTTTTTTTTTTAACGGCAAAATGTAACTTTTACATGTATTTTGCTCTTTTACTCTAAACAAGAAAATAATCCATGCACGCAGTAATAAAGAATTTGAACTAGTGATAACTATGGTTCATACTGATGTAATTGTTAGCAATGAATCCATGTCCACTCAATTAATAGATTACTTCTATTAAAAAAAATAATAAAAAAAGAAAAAAAGAAAAGGTATATCCATCTACAACAGTCTCGTTACATCTTATTAGTCTACATGAAATTTCACATTTGGGTTTGCTATTTGCATAAATACTAACATACTTCACGTATAGAGTCGCCATGTTTCTTCGGTATGATTAAGCCTATACTAACAAAGTTACCCAAATCATTATTAAAAATGTTAAGAATTATTTTATATTTGTCTACATTATTCTTGTTATATAGCACTCCGTAATATGTAAAAGAAAATTTACAATATACAAATCATAAGGGGCGTGCAAGTGGTGTTGTTGTATTTGATCTTCACTTAAAAAGGACCATATATTTCATAGTCTTGTATATAAATATGTTAGATATTAAACATAGATGAGCCATATAATTGTAGTTTACGTGCAATTTCTTTTTAATTTACAAATGTAACGTGTCTAGAAATCACCTCCCCACTACATAGTTTAGCATATATTGTTCCCAAAAAATGGAGCAACAATTTGCATGTAGATGTCTTTTCTCCCGCAAAGCATAAAGCATAGATAATAAAATACAATTTATGGAAAGCAAAAGAGCTATAAAGTGAAATTATAATTGATATTAATGTTATAATATACAGTAATTGTTTAAATTCAATTATTAAATGTGCGTGGAGAGACTCTTTATGATAATAATGACGGGATTACGAGTGACATTACGGGGACCAACCTATTAATTAATTACCTAATTAACAATTTACTGTACTTTTGTGGAAATACTGTTCGCATATTTTACTTTACCCACACGATATGATGTTGAGAGTAAATTGTTTCATCTTTTTTGTTTAATTGTGCATCTAAACTTATTTTGTCTTTGGGTGAACCAAAATAAAAGGAACAAGTTTAATATTCGGTTTGTATAGTAGCCATAGAAACAACGGTGAACTTAAAACCAAATCCATGTTTTCAACGAATAATTTATTCATAAATATATATATGTCGTAAGTTTCATTGTCACTTAACAATGAAATAGTGTCTTGACGTGTAATTATTTTCGAATCGTCGTTTTTTTTGTTCATATTGTAGGACTAAAACGTACATTAGCATGCAAATAACTCGAGACCAGAAGATAATCTAATCTCATTGGAGGTAGCTAGCCTACATAGAAGTTTCCTAAAATCAAAAGGTTATAGTAGTACCAAATAGATTATAAATTGTAGATAGTAATTATAGTTAACTATGGTTTCTTAAATTAAATAACAACTCTTAGTTTTCCTTTTGAATTACACATATGTCTAACTAGTGTATGCCACACGTAAACAGGGTTTGAATAATAAAATCAATTAGATCTAAAAATTAATAACATAAACTCATGTACGGTCGAGGTTTTAGAAATGTCTTGTAAATATTGTTATAAGTAAGTTCAAATTTTATTATAGATATCGCTCTCATATCTCGAGTCTATATCACTAAGCACTCGTGTATGAGAGCCCTAACTAAACGAAAGATTGAAAACAAGACATGTTAGTGCAACAAATTGAGATGGAGAGGTGATCGATCAGAAATGATCGAGATTGCCCAAGAATGTTGGTCCAGCGACAATGACAATATGTCATGTGATAGCAAAAGCTTAACGCGGACTTGCGACTAGTATGACTGAAGTATTTTCATCAACAATTTCCTACCCGATATTTTCTAAACATTAATTTCATATACCAACATGAAATAGAAAGGTCTCAACTTGTTCAAGGTAACATGTATCCCACTATAATAGTCAAAGGAAAGATCTTGTGTACATATCATTGTGGACAAAAGTATCACTAAACAAGATCTTTAGAACTTTGTCACCTTCTTTCCTGGTTCTTTTAAGGATCGAAACTTTTATAATTATATAAAAACTCTAGTTTATTTGTTCATTCCATTTATGTCACAAAGTATACGTTCTAGTTTCAGATGAGTTCAACATGGCGTGACTATAAAAAAGTTTCACTTTCTACCCTATTTAAGTTTCTTTGCATTTAGTGAAGTTTTTATCATTAATTTGATCCATACATCCATTAAAAAAAAAGGCCAAAATATCTTTTAATACTATGTATTTGGTTAAGCGGATCCCTTACTACCCCAAAGTATTAACAATACCTTATGGCAAGGTTGTCAGGATCGGGATCCTACCTAGGATCGTTTTCGGCTTCACAAGATCGGGATCGTAGGATCGGATCGGGATCGTAAGATCCTATGAAATGTATATATTTTTGTATAAGAGTTGTAGTTTTTATACTTCTATAGAATATTTTATATGATAAACGAATTTAAAAAGATGATAAAAGAAAAAACAATAAGAAAAATGAGGTTCTAGTAGGATCGGATCGTTCACGATCCTACGATCCTGCGTGCGATCCTACGATCCTACAACGATCTTGCTCCCCTTGAGATAAAAACATGGGCTTGTAGTAGGATCGGATCGTTTACGATCCTACGATCCTGCGTGCGATCCTACGATCCTATACCGATCCTGATTGAAATAAGATCCTACTACGATCCTGCTCGTTTTTTATATGTAGGATCGTAGGATCGTACGATCCTACGATCAGGATCGCGATTTTGACAATCTTGCCTTATGGTACATCATATTTGATAATTTTATTCATACAGTACCCTAGGTCTAATTGTGCCAAGTCATGTGATTATCACGTGATGTATTGACGTCAAAAACTAACGAAAGAAAATGAGACGTAAAATAAGTTCACGTAAATTCTATTTTTGTTTTGCAATTTGTATTTTATTTTGTTTTGCAATCAATGTCTGGCAATGACATGTTTAATTCTTGCTTAGGCATGTTTTCATATGTTTATGAGGTTATTGTGTTACTTGTCTTTATAAGAATCTGGTGTTAGTAACCTTTTATATATTGCAAGTTTATAACTAGTTTCTTGCTGATATTGATGAACATAGCAACACTAGCACTATGAGTAATTGAGTATGCAAAAGAAGTATCTATTATATACTGGTGAACTCGTTTGCTATTTATATACGAACAAAACAAAAATGTCGTGCATTTTCTAAATTTTGAGTATACTTTTAACTATTCTCGGTATACTTTTAGCAATTAATTTAGTTGTGGTGATTTCAATTCAATCATAGAATCAATCAATAAAGTATCTGCAAAATTCTGAATTAAGGGATATACACATTAGTGATTTTGGGACGAAGTTTGAAAAGGTAGTTAACAATTGTTGAAGACACGAAGTTAAACCGTAGAAAGAATAAGAAAAGGAGAAAAGTCGTTGCCAAACCTTAGTTCCTCATTTTCTTCTGTTAGTTTTTAACGCTGTTACATCAAATGACTCACTCAATTAGGATTAGGGTACCATATGAACCAAATTATTAAATATGTGCTACCATAAGATACCTTTAATACTTCTTTAGGGTACTAAAAGATAATTTGACCTAAAAAAACTTTATAGGAAGCATAGATACCAAAAGGGTCGAGGCGCCTCGTGACCAATAGCTAGTGGACAGCCTCAGATTCCACGAGACTTCATGTCTAAAAAAGTAAAAATTACTATGCAAGAAATTTTGTTTTTGCTATAGTTTGAGTTCTCTGTAGGATAGATACATCCCGTTATAGACCTATGAGCCTTTAAAAAATAATTTTGCGACTACTTAGAAAGTTAGAATCATGTTTGCAGGGAGAATAGGTTAGGTAAACATTGGTACAGGATATATGATATAAAAGCCAACTTAAACCAAAGTCAAAACTTTGCCGTAAAGAATTAAATTTTACATTAATGAAGCAACAATTACGCTTTGATGCTTTGTATTATCACGATACTTAGTCAAAAAATTACCGTAAACTATCGACTTTGGCATTAAATGAGCAATTGTCGCTCTTTGACGCTTAGTACATTGTCATAATGATAATTTCGTAGCGTTTTGAACTTGCTGTTAGTATCAGATGAGAAATGATCTAGCTAGTTGCTGCCAAGTTAACTCGTCGATAACTTATATCTAAAGGTCAGAGTGTTTGTTCATTATAACAGTTAATGGAAAGTATCGATATATCTTTTAATCTGTTTTTATGATCGAGGAGTTCAAACTCAAAGATATTGGATATGTAGCTACGTCCGTAAGAATCTAGACAAGGCATGTGATTAGCAACAATCTAGCTCAACTCAGCTCGACGATGTTATGAGTTTCCTTAAACTATGCTCAAGTTAGCTTAAGAGATTTAATAGCTCAGTTAACTTTAAAGTATATATCAAAACTTATATGCTAGAAAAAGCTCCAATAGGGAGCCTAAATAGCTTGCACTATTTGGTCAAACTATTTCGAATAAGCCAAGCTTAACTAGATCAAAAAATAAAGCAAATATATAGGGCCATTAGGGTATCCAAATTCCAAAAGCTCAATAAAACTCTGAGTTGGAGAGATCTTATAAACTAAAATTCGTAAACTCAGACTTGTAATAGTAGATTAAACTTTGCCTATATAAGGTTACTTGACCAAGTTTTGACTTTTTTGAGGCCCAACTTAACGTGATTAGATTATTTTTTTATCAGCCTGATAACAAGCGGGTATTATATTATTGGGCCCTATCTTTAAAATACACTTATTTTTAATCATTGCATGATGATTTGCAAATAACAACAAATAATTGCCTCCTTTTATTTTGGATCTTAAAGCATTTCAAATCCACAAGACTTGCTTATTCTTCTCCTTGACATTTCTTCATGTTTTTTTTATCATTGTCAACTTTACTTCCAATCCACCCTATGCAACACCAATGGCGACCGGGAAATCTCGTGGTAACAAGAGATCGTCTGGTGGTTCTTGTTCGTCTACTCTCACAATGGTTGTGCTTGTGACCGTGTGTGCTTTGGGCCTCTGGATGCTAACATCCAGCTCTACTCCTTCGTCAAAGACCACTCCTATGAATATTTCGGACAATGTGTTGTATGATACTGATAGACGTGCAAATTTAAACCGTAAAATGCCCATTGATGCCACTCAAGATAAACTTGTTGATCTTTCGAGTAATAGTAGTACTTATGGAGATAATGGTGGTGATTTGCCTATAGATGTTGTGCAACATGATGATGAATTAAGAACACGGAATGATTTGGATATGAACCAAGAAATGGGTCAGAATTCTAAGGTCGATGAGGATGAAAATAAAGAAGAAAACACGAGTACTAATATTGTTGATGATGATGCGGAGAGTTTGAATGATAGTGATATGGGGAAACAAGAGGCTGAGTTACACCAAGAGGAGGCAAAGGAAGAACAGGATATTGATATATCGACAGTAACTGAAGATAACGCAAATGGATCCAAAGAGACAACGTCAATAAAAAAGCATAATTACAAAACACGAAATAGTGAAGTTTCTGAGGAAAGTACAATAGCTGATGATCAACAAAGTGATACGGAGAATCAAGAGGATAAACAAACAGAACACATTCGGGATTTGGAAGATAACCAAGAACGAGAAACAAATGACCAGGAACCCGAAAAGGAAATGGAGAATAAACAAGAAGAACAAGAAAATGAGGATGATGGACCAGTAAAATCTCACTCAATAGCAGCCGAGACAAAAGCTCAAGTTGAAGATCGAGAAGCACGAGATCTTAGAAACAAAATGGAACAAGCTAAGATAGAATCAACCATAGACAATACCACTATACACATCAAAGCTTCCAATGTAGGGAATTCAACTATCATTAAAGGCGTTACTAGTGGTAATAGAACCAGTAACAATTGGGAGTTATGTAACGTGACGGCTGGGACAGACTATATACCATGTTTAGATAATGAGATCACGGTAACAAACTTGCATCATCGGTACCAGACAAGACACTGCCCAGATGAGCCTCCCATGTGTCTCGTCCCACTTCCAAAGGGTTATAAGACACCTATTCCATGGCCTCAAAGTAGAGATAAAGTACTAATACTTCTATTCACAGTAATTTTTCAGGTGTTACTCTTGTTAGGAAACTACATAAATATTTAACAAATTATAGGATGTAAATGGCAGATATGGCTCCAAAATGTACCAAACAACGCCTTATCAAATCTAAATGGACACCAAAACTGGGTGAAGGTAACAGGGGAATTCATCACTTTCCCTAGAGGTGCTCTTCATTATATTGACTTTCTACAAGAGGTAATTAACAAACTATTCATACATCGATTCGAATAATATATTGTTAAGTGTCTAGTTGTGTCATGTGACCACTAACTTAAATCCGGTCAATCATGTTAAGAAAATATATATAATATAAAGTTAGTGGGCCAACATGATTGACTAGATGTAAGTTAGTGGTCATATGACAAGATCTAATAAAATTCCAACATAATATGCACATATATTAACTTGTGGGATCATTTCAATCAATATATAAACTTTCCAAGAACTACAGGCAGTGCCCGAGATTGCATGGGGGAATCATACACGAGTAGTTCTTGATGTAGGGTGCGGTGTGGCAAGTTTTGGTGGCTACCTTTTCAATAAAGATGTTTTATCGTTGACGTTCGCCTCTAAAGATGATCAAGAATCTCAAATCCAATTCGCTTTAGAAAGAGGAATACCTGCGATTTCTGCTATCATGGGGACTCAACGCCTTCCGTTTCCAAGCAAAGTTTTTGATCTTGTGCATTGTGTTCGTTGTAGAGTACCTTGGCATGAAGATGGTGGTATTCATCTTCTAGAGGTTAACCGTGTGCTTCGTCCTGGTGGTTACTTTATTTGGTCAGCAACACCCGTTTATCAAACACTTGAACAAGACATCCAAATATGGAAAGGTAAATATCATTGCAAAACCTTTACAACAGAACTAAAACTAACCTTTTCTTTGATTTATCTTTTATATTTATTGACACTTAGAGATGTCGGCTCTTACGGTTGCAATGTGTTGGGAGCTTGTGACCATCAAGAAAGATAAACGAAACGTGATTGGTGTTGCAATCTATCGCAAACCAGACTCCAACGAATGCTACAATTTAAGAAAGAAAAAACACCCTCCTATGTGTAAACATGAGGACGATTCCAATGCTTCTTGGTACATACCTTTACAAACATGTATGCACGAGATCCCAATGGACGAAACAGAAAGAGGTTCACATTGGCCTGAGCGATGGCCAGAACGAGTTCAAAAACCCCCGTACTGGTTAAACAAATCCCAATTGGGAATTTATGGGAAACCAACTCCTGACGACTTTAAAGAAGATTACAGACATTGGAAACGGGTGATTAGCAAATCATATATGGGTAACTTAGGGATAAACTGGTTGAATATACGAAATGTTATGGACATGAGAGCTGCTTATGGTGGGTAAGTGTTGAAATCAACAACTTTAACATTCATTTTCTTATTTCACCTTCTTGTGATAGATTAAACGATTCACACTCAACTTATGGTCAACTACAGGTTTGCTGCAGCATTGAAGGATTTAAAACTATGGGTACTAAATGTGGTGAATATAGATTCACCTGACACACTCCCTATTATATTTGAAAGGGGTCTAATTGGGATGTATCATGATTGGTGCGAGTCTTTTAACACATATCCTCGAACATATGATCTTCTTCATGCAGATCATTTGTTTTCAAAGCTGAAAAACAGGTGATTTTGACTAACAAAGTTTACACAGAGCTAGGTTGAGCAATGGCTTTACACTACTACTGAAACCTTGATATGGTGTATGTATGCAGGTGCAAGATTAAAGGTGTAGTGGCCGAGATTGATAGGATTTTGAGACCAGGAGGGAGCTTGATCGCTCGAGATGAGTCGAGCATGATAAGGGAAATGCAGGTGCTTTTGAAGTCATTGCATTGGGAGGTTAATTTGACGTTTGTAAGTAAGCAAGAAGGAATAATCAGTGGTCGAAAGTCTATGTGGCGGCCAAGTACATATGTAACACCTTTGTGATCGTGGAATGTCAAGGAATGTATGAAGAGGTATACACATAGAGGCTAAAAATACGTAATTCATGAATATATGTTTTATAGTCTTACACTCTTACTATGGGCTGACCCAATCCACTCTGCCTGACCCTATCAATGGATACCTCGCACACAAAAAGATGGAGCAGAAACTATCTAGTCACAACCGAGATTGCATTTCTAACCAATGTCAGTGCAACTTAGTACCGTTGATTTGGGCTTCTGTAGAACAAAAAATGATAGTCCAACAAAGAGGTGGTAGTTTCGCAAATTTGGACTGATCTTAGTCAGTTAGTCCTGGAAGGTTTTTCTGCAGAAAACAAGATGTACGTTCAATTCGCTACCAATATGTGCAACCTATTATCTAATCAGTAATCAAGAATGCCACATACTTACAATTTCTACGAAATACATGTAACCGATAGTCAATAACCTAGTGACTAGTTTATTGTTCTTTCTAAATGGGTCAAAAGGTGAAATGGTGCAATGTGAAAATGTTTCAAGTACCTTAATCATGCCGTCATTGAAATTCATGCTGTCTGATGATATTATGCTCAATTCCCTTTCCAACGTTTCCATATTTGGTGTGGATTTGGCTTGTTGACGAACTCAATGTTTTCCTCAATATTATCCAACAGTAGTAACATTCACATAGCTCAGACCAGCACTTCATTTATAAACAGTAGCAACAATTTCATAAAGGGATCATATAGATTGTTTCTAACCTTAAAAATCATAAACCATGGGATGAATATCTAATATCTCTTCATTCATAATATTTGCATGAAGCCTGAAGATTATGTAACTATAGTATCAATTGCTAAAAATAATGTTTCATTACATGCAAAAATTACGATATTATAACTAAAACATGAATAAAGATTAAAGAAAGACCATTACAATTCCTCGCCGTCCAACATATCAAAAAATTTATTGAAACAGTATCTTCAATACCACTTTGAAGTTTTGACGACCTTGACATAAACCATGTTGACAATTCTAGTGAATTTCTTCAAGTTTCTCAGCAGATCACGTATAGCAAATGCAAATAATCATCTTCAACAAGTCACAATGCAAGATAGCGGGGGTGTTTGTTTAAGCTTATTTGTAAGCTTATGAGCTTATATGTTCTCAGATTATGTTTCATAAACCTAAAACTTTCGGCTTATTTTGAGACTCATACATATATAAGCTTATTATGATATAATATGACATTTGCTATATCAATCAAAGGCGCAAAATGATACTACTACTATAGAATTCGACAATTACAAGTTTAAATCATTCAATCAATCTGTAAACCATCACAAGCAATTCATAGTTCATAAATTACAACAAATAAATCATTTAAAAAAAACCGGAAAAATTTACGAAGCTTTGGAATCAGTTACATCTTTCACAATCTTATTATACTCTTCAAGCTCCTCATAATAAACATCCCAAACACACCTCACACATCCACTCCCACAACAATCTCCCGCCAACGGCTTCTCCGGCGGCTCCGGCAACTTCTCCGGCGCCTTCACCGGTTCCTTCTCCGGCACCTTTACATCATCACCTGATTTAATCTCCTTATTATTATTGTTCATCTTAATGTTATTGAATACGTTGAGATTGTGATTAGATCTGAGGGGAAAGGGGATTGAATTTGTGTATATTCGTTGACGGAGGGAGGATTTCATGACGGTGACATGACGGTGATTGTGGTGGTTGTGTGGTGGTGGTGATGACGTGGAGGGTGGTTGTTGGAATGGGAGGTGGTGAGTGGTGAATGAGTGCATTACGTAATGTTTGGGGGAGTTTTAACCAATGGGATGGGGGAGTGTTTGGTTGATGAAGTTGCGAGTTTTTGGCCCTATACTTATTGTGTTTGACAATAACTATCCCAAAACTCTTACGCTGTGTTCTTCAGTTTGAGCGAAGGGAAACAGAAAAAGAAAAGGAAAGGGAAGAGAAACAGAAAAGAAAAGGAAAGTTCAGATCGAACACAGTGATGTGTTCTTGAGTTATGCTGTTAAACCACATGAAAAGGAAAATAGCTAGGCTAAATTACAATCTTGCTCATTGTTTCCTGGGTCAATCTTTCAAAAGAAGGGGGCATTTAGTCTTTTCACCAACTACAATAATGCAGTGGTTCCCTTTCCGCCCAAATTTGGCCGGAAGATTATACCACAAAAAAATCCGCCCCTTTCCTCTCTAATTCCATTTCCTTTCATGAGTTTCCTTCTATAAAAAACTAGAGAACCCAAAATATATTAAGAATCCTTTCCTTTCTCCCCAAATTACAACTCAAGAACACAACGATAGTCTCACTGAGACCAGATTAGACCGGACCGGACCGGACCGACTCAGACCGGACCGGACGACCACATTCGGTTCGGTCCTCGATCTTGGCTTTTTAGCTAATTCGATCCTCAGTCCGGTCGGTTCGGTTCGGTCCTGGACCGATGCTCACCCCTCTTCTCAAAATTAATTGTTTTCTGACAAAATAATAATAATAATAATAATAATAATAATAATAATAATAATAATAATAATAATAATAATAATAATAATAATAATAATAATAATATCAGAATTATTAATCTTTTTATTTTTTTAGAATTACAATTTTGCACATAGTTAATTTTTTAATGCTTTATTTAACTTTGAAAAGGAGTATAACAAATCTTTTATATAATAAAAGAATTACATCATTTCGGAGTTTTTTTGCAAATCCCTTCTCATTGAAAAAAAAAATTAGGCCAATAGGAAAGCTCGATTTTGCCACGTAGGCGAAATCGAGCGATGTGATTGGTTAATTAAAAGTCAAAATTGAATCCAATTTGGTCAATGATTACAAAATTTCGTTTTTAAAAACTTATTAGGAAAAAGATAGAAAACCACATGGGGTTGATGTTAATTGTTTAATTGAGAGGGAGCCAAACTGTAAATAGTAAAAAAAGCACGGTGGAGTTACACACATATTCCCATTCTTCTCCATCCACCCAATATGTGAGAAAAAAACCAAAAAAATCACATCCCTGAATATCAAACGTCCAATTAAAGGCCGAAATCATCAATAAGTATCATAACTGCGATCAAAGTTTAATCATTGCTTGATTTGTTTAGAGATAAAGTTTTAATGATTTATATTGAATTACTTTCAGATAATCATGGTCAAATTCAGCTTTCGTTAGTATAGTTAATCGACCTACTTCGTTAGAAGTTGATGGTGCCTTTTGCATGACATAATTATTCTTTCCCAAACAATTTTATGAATTGTTATCACACGTATGTTCAATATATATTGATTGTGGGCAAACTTTTTATTAATAAAAATAAACCTTCACCCAGGTATGAATTAATTCTTATATATAAGGATGCAATTGAGATATGTTATTTGTGTGTACGATTGTAATGTAATTGTAGCTGCTATTTGGTAGTAATGTTTTAAAAATGACCTAGAATCAAAATTTTAAAAGGCATAAAAACTGGATTAATTCAATCTTCTGAATATGCTACTATTGTGATTTTCAAATATGGTATAATAGCATCCTTAAACCAAGATGGGTAATGTCAAAGAACATCAAAACTGGGTCAAAGTAAACGGGGAGTATGTTAACTTTCCGGTGGTGGTACTCGATTCAAGAATAGAGCTCTTAACTATATCCATCATATTTAAAAGGTAATCTCAGACCACACAGTCCACACTAGCAAACTCTTAACTATATGTGTAAATTGTAAACAATGACATGCTAACACATAAATAGCTAATCTCAGACCCACAGGATTGATGTCATGGCAATGCATCTATGACATGAAACTTCATTGTGGGCCTTCACGTAAGTTACTCATTTTACTCCCTTTAACTTTGTCGTTCATCTGTCTCATTCAATAGAATGCATTATCACTTTATAGATGGGTTGATTGTGGAAACCAGTGTGAAACTTAATGGTTTGAAATTTTGATGAATGAGACCAGGGTCTTATTAAGCACCACATGTTAAGTACTACAATGCTTTTTTTATTATGTAGAAAAAATGGGAGCTAAAATGTCTTAGTATTATCCAATCAAATTTGCAAGTATGCAGATCAATTATCAATATCTATTGACATATTAACTTTTTAGTTGCAGGAGGAAGCTAGAATAAGAATGACGAAAGTGAAAGAATCTAATGAAATAACTGAACGATAATGGAGCAGCCTTTGGGGAAATAGTAACAACCACCCACGCGGAGGTATGCATATACATAATTAGTCATATTTTTATGCATCCAATAAACCACAACCACATCAATTTAGGCACATAATTAGTCATATTTTTATGCATCCAAATCATTTCTCTATAACCATATGCTGCATGTAAATCCTACTACTTGATTAACCCAATTCCAGTCTATGAACAAATGTTTCTTCAAATTGCAAGACCATGTTATTTCCCTTTTGAAATCTAGCATACTTGAGGGTCTTGAGTAGGTGGTATTGTGGCAAAATGGGTGGGTTGGGTACTGAGTCAAAACAGGTAAATGAATAGGCCGAATATAACGGGCTGGTTGACCTGTTTGAGTTTTCTGGGTCAAAACAGGTAAATGAATAGGCCGAATATAACGGGTTGGTTGACCTGTTTGAGTTCGCTAATGTTTTTGTATTTAATCTATTAGCATTAAAGCAATGCACAAGTGAAGTCTTAATATACATAAGCCTCATGGATCCTTTTTGTGCTTAATACTCCAAATCAAACAATGATTGTGTCCAAATTGACATGTAGTGTGGAGATGGAGAGAATTCAACTATTTTTTCATCAAATTGTTTCTGCAAGGATAACATAGAATACAACCCAAATAAACCATTTATACTAACTTAATCATGCATGAATTCAAAGTTTGCAGATACTGCCTTTTGACATCTTGATGCCGTTGGCCTATGTACGGTCACTCTCTTTAATGCTAAAGAAGAAACAACAAGTACTTTCTATCCATTCTCTAGGATGACTGACGAGCTGAAAGCTTTTGTAAGTGATGTCTCAAAGGCGACTCTTCATGTATTACATATATCTCAAATTTGACAAGCATCATCCTTAATCCACTAAGGCACTAATATATGTTTTGCTAATTATATATACGTTTTCAACTTGTGTGCAGAAGGTTAGTAAGATTTAAGTCGAAGTCATATGTCAAATGTATTGGTGATTCTTGGGCATCAATCATATTTTATGTAATTGTGATTTACCCGAAGACAAAGGGATTTCATGTAAAAGTATATAAGTGTATAACAGTATTAATCGACGTGCAATGTATAGGGGTGTTCTCCACCTTCCATCATTCATGCCAACCAATTTATCAATACTTTCTCTCATCGACTTATGCAGCAAATACGAAGACGAAGACAAATGTAAATACGAAGATTGGAGGACGGAATTGTTTGATTAGAACTGATGAGTATAGTCATGGTTGCTATTGAAAAGGAGTATAGTCATGCCAAAATCTATAGTTTCAACATCTTAAAAAACCCACGTGCCTCCTATCACACCGTCAACAAATAATTTAAAACATAAACGTATGAAATTTAATTTAAGAATATAACGTCAACCTTAAACAATGACATTATAAAGCAGGGCCGCAGGGGTAGGATTGAGGCTAAAGAAAACATACTCGAACATGACCGATTAAGATCTCGGGTTAGTCGGGCTCAGGTCTATTCGAGTTCAGGTCACCCAAATATGAGTAAACTAACTAACAGAAATTGTCATGTTCAATAAGTTTAAATATCTGGATCATAAAAAATCTTTATTTAGCATTCGGATTACTCGAATATAAAAAATATATAACTTGAACCTAGGTTGATCAAACATTTTCAACCCGATATCCAACCCTATTTAGTAGTCGGGTTACTCGGGTCGACCTAAATAACCTGAATACAAGCATTGATCCGAGTAACCCGACTTGAATAGTTTTAATCTAACCCACGTTTTTGCCACTCCTACTTTCAAGCGTGAATAAATATATTTGAAACAATATTGTTATTTGTATTTATTGTCCGAGCCCCGTGCGTGCACGGGCATTAAAACTAGTTCAAGTCAAGATAATATGATAAACTTGATAAGATTTGCTTATTTGGGACAACTTTAATGCTTAATAGTAGATAATTAATTTGGAACAACTTAAAAAGAAAATAGACAAATAGTTTGAGATGAAGAGAGTATCATGGGCGACATATATTAGTTTAAACTCAAATATTAGGCTTGCAAGCTTATTTAAATTAGGGCTGAGCAAAACCCGACCGACACCCGAAAACCGTCCCGATCCCAACGTCCCGAATTGTCCCGAATCCCGAACCGACCATACTCGGGTCGGGACTCGGTTTGGGTTTTTCAGCTTTTCGGGATTCGGGTCGGGTCGGGAGTCGGGACGAAGTCGGGATTACAAAGAAAAACCATACAAATCGGTTTCGTTTCGGGACTCGGGACGGGATTCGGGACGATTCGGGCTAGATTCGGGTCGGGATTCGGTTAGGATTTTCAAGCTTGTCGGGATTCGGGCTTCGTCGGGATGGGTCGGGTTCCGGCCCGATGCACACCCCTAATTTAAATAGACTTATATATCATAAGTTTATTTATGTGACTTATTTTTTGGTTTCTGAACTATCTTTCGGTTTTAGATTATAATAATTTGTAAGTTAAAAAATAAGTCAGTCGAAAATGAGCAATTTCTAGAGCACTGTCATTAGTACAATAGCATGTGTTGTGAGCTCTTTTGTGTATTTGTACTCATATACGCAAAGTTCTGCCATTATTAGTGTAAAGATAGTTTTAGTTTATCCAATATATATACTTAGTTAGCAAGATTGTTAGATATTATACCAAAAGTGTTACCCAAAACTACTAAACATCATCTTTAAATAGGCCACTAAACATGATGATACCAAACTGCCAATTAATAGGCCACTAATGCTACCAAAAGATACCCAACATTGGTCGGTCTTTATTGGAATCAATACCGAACTGTGATAATGTTTATTATAAGCTCTTAAGTCACATTAATTTTCTCAACAGAATATAAGTCACATTCATATTAAAGATATAAGCAACTATTTATGTATTGAAAGGTACACAAACAGTAAGTTCAGAGCAAACAAGCATATAACAATCCATGAAGGCGTGTGTGTTATGTGTATCAGTGTATGTTTAACAAGTTTTACATTCACCAAATTTGCCTCAAGGCTTCTCCAATCCCAGCAGGAGTAGCAGCAATCGCGCATAATTATAGTCGTAACATGACCTTAAGAACTCCAACTTAAATTTGCTCCATGGCGGATGCCTTGGCTCAAGTTCTAAGTAGAAGCTTCTGTCAAAGACTGCTTTTTCATGGCTGAATGTATCAAAAGAATACTTTCCGTGGTACCTGCCGAACCCACTCTCTCCAACCCCTCCAAATGGTAAACCATCACACACAAACTGCAAATGCAACAAATTTGTACTAGTCAGAACATGAACTTTAACATAATGAACGTAACTGAACCATTATTTTGGACTATATTTATGAGAAAATGTTATTAGTCCAAGTTTAGCAATTGTAAGTTGCTAGAATTTGACTAGATTTTAAAGGTGTTATTGTATACAAAGGTAACATAGCTGTTGCAGTGTTGCCTAACCATCTTTAACTCATTAAAAGGTACTGTAACTAACATTTAAAATTTTTGACTTAAGGTAATCTTTATTCTTTAAGTTACCAACACATAAATGATTGTCTGAGAGTCATGCAACAAAAATGTCAACATGCTCAAACTTACAGTCATGTTATCCTTTTTAGACATTATTTACTCAAATCACAAGACAAACCAAATTTGCTCAAAAAAAAAGAAGACAAACCAAATTATGTTAACTTTTTATTACTTACAAAGCTTGCTTGGGTCAAATAGTATAGTTGTCCTGTTTCATCTTTCTTATTACATATTTAGATGTTGCAACTTGCAAGTACCTGTATCATGGTGTCATTGAAAGTCACACTCCCGGATGATGTTTCTGCCAAAATCCGTTTCTTGAAATCATCACTTTTAGTAAATGCATAAAGAGCTAGAGGCTTTGGTTTTGAGTTGATGAAGTCAATACTTTCTTCAATGTTATCCAACTGGCGTAACAAGGACACAACTTACAACCAGCACTTTATCCAAACACCTTACAAAAATCTAAAAATAGGAGATTATCGATACATTCTTACAGTAATAATAGGAAGCAAAGGGCCGAATATCTCCTCATTCATGATCTCGGCATCTAGTGGAGGATCTAACAAAATTGTTGGTTCTATAGTCCTGTGAGAAAATAAAAGTGTTATTAGATGCAAAGTTGCCATTTGTGAACTAAAACTTAAATGACAAAGGAAAGAAGATTACAAATTTGTCTCATCGAACGAACCACCATATACTATACAATTTGCTACAGCAGGATCTTCAAGAAGATTTCTCAGTCTATCAAAATGGACCTTGTTGACGATTCTAGCAATGTTTTTCAAGTTTTTTACATCATCCCCATAAAACCTTTTAATTATCTTCTTAAGTTCTTCAATCTAGAATGTGAAATTAGAACGCATAAAAAAGAAGCATCAGAATATAAAAACTTTAAGTTTCTAAATAACAGTACCAGCAAGAGGAAGTTCATAAATACCAGAGTGGAGGCACGCTTTTGTTCCACGAGCATATAATCAATTCCTATGCAAGCTTGTCCAGCACACGGCCCCCACTTTCCACTCACAATGCGTTTGATAGCCACCTTGAAACACCGTATATATCATTGACAGATAATCATGATAAGGGTTACACATATATAGAATAAAGGAGAACGTAAAAACCTTCATATCTGAGTTAGGTAGGGAATCGAAGATGACAGGACATTTTCCTCCAAGCTCTAGTGTGACAGGGGTTAAGTGTTTTGCAGCTGCAGCCATGACAATTTTTCCCACTTTCGTACTTCCTGAAATTTGCACAACTGGTTAAGCAACAAACAGATCAACATACCTTTAGCCTAGTGTGTGTAAATAAGCTTATGAGTTATAAGAAGGCAAATTAGATAAATTGATAACTAAACTTTATAGCTTATTAAGTTGCATATATCTAAAACCAATTACGTAGAACCTCAAATCGTATTGAGCAGAGATTTGTGAGGCCATTTAAGTTCAAAGAATATAATCGATATAATTGTCAAAGCATAAGCATGCAATTGTTGAATCTTTTTTAGGAAGCATGAAAGTGATCATAAGACAAATGAAAGTTTAATGATCATTTTGTTAATTTCGCCTAATAAAATGATGCTATTACGATAATATAGCAAAAACAATTAAACCAGAAATGATAGATATTCATTTATCTAATAAACTGATGCACCCATAGTTCATATACAATTAATGCAAAAATTACCCGTAAAGAATATTTTGTCCCATTTATACTCTAGTAGTTGACTAGATACTCCACTGCCACCTTCTATAACCTTAATAGCTTTGGGGTCCAAGTAGAGCGGCAACTTATTGGCAAGAAACGAAGCACAATTTGGGGCTAACTCTGATGGCTTTAATAGAACTGTGTTACCAGCAGATATTGCTCCTATCAAAGGGTCCAATATCAATGCTGCATAAAACAAATGTTTATGATTCATAAAACTTATAAAGGGTTCTCACTAAAAGAGGTATAAAAAACTAATGAAAGGACTTTGAAACATGCTTACTAAATGGAAAGTTCCAAGAACCGATGATGAGAACTAAGCCTAGTGGTTCAGGCACCACTTTTTTACTTGCTGGAAAAAAAAGTAGTGGTAACCACCCCTGCGGCCCATAAATATTGTTAGCCTTTGATCATTAGTAACAAAATTAAACGATAAATAGGTAAATTCAGGATATCAGATTACAAATCAAATCCATTTTCCAGCTTTGTTGTGATTTGTCTGTAGGCACCGAATTAAATTTATCCGGCAACTTGATCAATGAACCACATAGGATATTTCATATACATATAAAAAAGACATTCTTAAGCATTAAGAAAACAAGAAGAAATTGGCAAACCTTCTTAGGGGACATCCATTGGTCAATACATCTCAGTGCATTGTCAGCAGATTTCTTCACAACCCCAATCTGTACCAAAACAATAAAAGTCAGTTCACACAACAGCATATCATTCATCTACTCCTATACCTTAACTAAAAATCACTTGCTACATCCTAAATTAGAGTCAAATTTTGACTTTTTAACTTTCTAATTGTCAAATAGATCACTTTGTTACTTCAATAATAACGAGTAACCGCTACTAATCATATTCAACTTTTATTCATAAAAGTCACAAAACACCACCATATGGCCTAGTGGTAAGGCACTTGACCACCTCACAAGAGGTGAAGGGTACAAACCTCACTGGGTACACATATGGGTAAAAGGGTCAAAAATGATCACAGGATACCTACTCATCCTCCGGGTAATCTGAACAAGAAAAATCTCATCCGTTTTTAGCTTTTTATTCATTAAGGTCACAAAGATATTGAAATTACTTGATAGATCACCCAAATATGTATATGGTTTCATTATACCAAATCCAAGTATCCAACAGGAAACATTTTTAACCTTAAGTGAAAAAGTACTTTGTAAGTTTGTATTAAACGCTAAACGAAACAGTACTAGTATGTGCGATAGAAGGGTTGAGTTAATTTACGACCTCATCACGATACGATTCGATAGGATGTTTGCCAAGTTCAGATTGAAGTAAGTCAAAGAGGGTCTGCTCATTTTCTTTAATCAGTTTAAGAATTCCTCGTAGCTGTGTTTTTCTCCACTCAACTGTTCTCGTTACGCCGCTTTTAAACGTACGCCTAAGCTCCTCCGTACTCTTTAGTATCCCATATTTGTCTTCCATGGCTTCTCTAATATCTTTGTGACCAATGCAACAGCCACCAGCCAAGAGCTACATGTATTCATTGGTCGACATGTGCATGCATTAAATACTACTAGATAACAACCAACCATCATTTATGTGTGGTTACTTTTTCTATATGTATTTAATGAACTACACCGATGTGCGCGTAAAGCGACAGTGTATACTCGAAAATAATTATACTTGCGAAATCGTGAGTCTGGTTTGACCCTTCATGCAAATTTTTACAAGTTCAATTTGTAGTCATTACGAAAAAAAAAAAAAAAAAAAAAGTACATGAGTTGGAAATAAAAATGGATAAAAGTTTAAGGATTAAACAAAATTAAAATATTAATCTAGTTGTAGATGATGTCCACTTTTAATCAATGGTATAATAGTCCACAAATATTAATCACTTTTAAGCTTTTAAGTTTTAAAAATATCATTCACTATTTATAAAGAGCAACCGTGTAAATTGGCATTGATAGAAAAACCGTGTATTTTTTTTTAAGTTGATAAAAGCGTAGAGATTGGTCAATATTAAAAACTTGTCATTTAAAAAGTTGACATTTTAAAAATAGTAAAAATTGACATAGATAGGGCAATCGTGTGACTTAAAATTGTTTTAAAACGGAAAAGTATAATAGTAAAACTTGTCATTTGAGCATTTAAGTTTAAGTGATATTATAAGTAACCAACATTACTCAAATTTTTTAAGCATTTTAAATTTAAGTATTGCATATACAGATAACATAAAAATGATACAAGAGATAGTGGTTTACTACTGGTTTATAATAGGATGAAGATTTTTATACTTTTATTAATCATAATAAAACCCTATTCATGCTTACTTGGCATAAAAATGTTTAATATCTTAAACCTCTTTACAATTTAATGTATTTGAGATATACATGATATTTATAAAGTTTATGTATAGTGGAAATAAGTTTATACAACCAAAATATTAAATAGTTAACGACATTGATTAATTATAAATCTTTATAAAGTCCTGTTATAGTAGATGCTCTGACAAAAACATGTACCGGTCTTGTCAAATTCTATATAGCATACATGCTTAAAATTTTCTTTTAAATTGTATATCATTTTTAGATAGAATATTTTATTTTAAATTAATTTTAAGGTAAAAGATCTCATAAATTGGCATTTTTAATAGAAGTTATAAAGGTTAAATTTCATTTAAATTTTGCAAGTTCCATTAAATCACAATAATATGAAAAACACTATCGACAAACAACATTATAATCTATTTTTAAAAAGCAAAAATATATAAGTTTAGTGATGAATAAATTTGCTGACATAAGTTAATTCAAAAGTTAAATGACTATTGTATACATATGATTAATTTATGTTTTAATATTTGAAATGCAACTTTAAAAGGCATATTTATCATTTTTCTTAGTAATAACATATGGATTTCACGTTTTTAATAATATCGGGCATAATACATCATGAAATAATTGGTAAATTGGTAAAAACTCTTTGTCTGATACCAAAAATAAGATAGAAAGAAAGAATAGAAAATATGTCAAAATGTAGACACGCCTTACAGAAATAGCAAGAAAGAACTTATAAGATTTCAAACCCTCGACATGCTTATAAAAATAGAAAGAAAGAATGAATAAAGATCAAAACTTGCAGCTTGTCTTATACGAGTACTCTGACCATTTTCGCTTAACCAAGTATTAACATACACATATATTTAAAACATAGCTCGCAAAAAAACTTGAAAATTTCATGTTTACTCAAATCATGCTTTAAAAGCATTGTATAAAACGCAATCGATAGATGTATTTTGTGTATATCTATATCTGTACTACTTATAATGCATGCATAATTTTTTTTTAACTCAAAATTCTTAGATTTGAGTAGGGAAGGGATCCAGTGAGAAAAAAAAAATGAGAAGAATAAGAAGGATTTATAGCCACACATTTTAAATAAGAGAGAATTTTAAAAGGAGATGCATCCAGTTTTGTATATGCATCTTAAATGTGTTGTTGTAGTTTCTTCTCATCATTCTTATTAAAAATTTTCTTCTCATTCAATCTTAACTCGATTTGAGCAATGCGTAAACCCTATAATACTCTTGATTAAAAATAGAAACAACATCCACCACTAAATTAATATTTAAAATATTGTTTAATCCTTAAACTTTTATATTTCGTTTATAACTCATAAACTATTTCTCGCAATGACTACAAATTTAACCCGTAAGTGTTGCATCAAGAGTCACACCAGAACCACAAGTTCGTAAGTATAGTTATTGCCGCTATACACGGTCGTTTTGTGCGGATATTCGTCATGATATTAATGATAGAAAAGACGAGATATTATCTCCCTTACTTTTCTTCACTTATTTTTGTTGTCTTTCATAAAATGTGCTAATATTAACACATAGGTAAGGAGTGATAATTAAATTGAAATTTTTCATAAAAATTATAAAATGCAATTAATGCACATTAATTATACCAAAAAGTTATTATAATTACATGTAATTTTCTATTTAATAAATTAGTATTTGACTTTTTTATTCGTTCAAACACGTGCCCTTAGGGCACATTTTAGAAAATCCCTTTTCCTAAATATTTGTGTTTGAAATATTATAATAAGTGGTTAGTAGGTTATGTTTGGCGTAGAGCTTTTTGAAGCTTTTTGGGGCGATAAGCGGTGAACAATGAGCTTTTTGATTTTTATTATTCATTTGGCAAAGGAGCGGTAACTTTGCTATTTTTTAGGAAAACTCATTTTTCCAATGCTTTTTTAAGAAGCTGTGAGCGGTCACAGCTCACAGCTCACTTTTACCTTTAACAAACAGACCCAATATTGGAAGATCTTGAATGATTTATTTTAGACCTTAAGTATGTCTCGACATAAATTTTGGAATTAAGTTATTAACAACACCTCTAAAACCTCTACTTTAAAGAATGTTGTTAGCAAAAGGGACAATGTTAGTTATTGTGCACGCGAGGAGAAAAAAACTAAAACTAATTACTGGAATGAATCTTATAGGGAGTGGTTTATGGGAACGAACTTTTTTAAGATGCTTTACCAAAATGACCAAAATATGTCACAATCAACCTTTTCATTTTACATTCGCCCATATCATCGCCCCAAAATCCCAAAATCAATAAGGATTCGCCCCAAAATCTCATTTAATTATATTCGCCCATATATCATCGCCCCATAGATCATAAGGATTCGCCCAAAAAAAACATGGGAGAATGAGTTGTATGACTGGTGCGGCATCACCTGAATAAACTTTATTTTTTTATCTTGAGAAAAAGCATTGAACTTAAAATATGTTGAACGACACAACCATTAATTTGATATGTGTGATACTTATAAATGTATGTGGAGAAAGAAAACTAATATTAAATTGTAACTTGGAATTCACTCGCCCAGCTACAATAAAAGTCATTCGCCCAGACTTCACTAATCATTCGCCCAAGCACTCGCCCAAATAAAATTCACTAATATATATCGCCCAAAAAAATAGAACTCGCCCAGCTACAATAAAAAACATTCGCCCAGACTTCATACGCGTTTAAAACTACCTACCTTGCTCGCCCAAAATTTCATGTCACTCGCCCATGTATCATGTATTCGCCCATGCAACATAATAACATCAGCTCGCCCAGCAATTCGCCACTGGCTTCACAGCTCGCATAGGCCTCACCCAGCCCTCGCCCAACTTCACAGCTCGCCCATCAATTCGCCCCTCGCCCTGCTTGACAGCTCTTGCAGCAATTCGCTTAGCACTCCTTTTATACACGTGTATGGTTAGAAACTAATCTAGTAATGAATCTAACGGATAATATTTAAAAGTTCATTTTAAAAAATTTTGTGTGCGAGGTTGATATTCGTAAATGAGTAAATGAGTCATGTAAAAAGTTCATTTAAGAAATTTACTCAAAAAGTAAAGTAATGAAATTCAACAATAAACTCAATATTTTGCGTGCCAAAAAAGAAAGAAAGAACTCCCGGTTTATTTTACACACAGTCACTCATACTGAATTCTGTTACACAATAATAATCACCTTCACTTCAAATTCCCTCTTATAATCATTTTCCCCCAAATCTGATACACAATTCAGTTCCAAATATAATAACTAGGGCTCACTTCACTTATAAACAATTCATCTTCGTGGAGATGACCTCTTACTCAAAAGCTCAATCCAGGTCTCAATAATTCTATTTCTGTTTTAACATACTTTCGATTATCGCTTTTATGATAAATGCATTTAACTTGACACTTATTTATTTTGTTCTGTAGTCAACTATATTTATTCCTCTAAAATATACTCTACTAAGGTTGTCTTAGGGGGTGTTTGTTTCGGCTTGTATACCCGGCTTACGGCTTATTTGATTTTGGGCTTATATGTTTTATAACCTCACTTTTTGTGGCTTATTTTGAAACTTCTAGAATAATGAACTTATATAAGATGAAAAGTTTCAAAATAAGCCACAAAAAGTGAGCTTATAAAACATAAGTCCAAAACCAAATATGCCATAAGCTGACTATATAATAGTTTTTTTTATTTTTTTTTTTTTTTTTTTTTTTATTACTTTTTTTTTTTTGATTTGTTTTTGTTTGTTTTTTTTTTTTTTTTTTTTTTTTTTTTTTTTTTTTTTTTTTTTTTTTTTTTTTTTTTTTTTTTTTTTTTTTTTTTTTTTTTTTTTTTTTTTTTTTTTTTTTTTTTTTTTTTTTTTTTTTTTTTTTTTTTTTTTTTTTTTAAAAAAAAATTTTTTTTTTTTTTTTTTTTTNTTTTTTTCCCCCTTCTCTTATGTTTCCAGGTGGACGACTGCGCGGATGTTTTTATTTGTTTGTTTTTAGACGTAAGAGATAAAAATGACTTTTACTCACTTCAATTTTGCGGTGTTTCTTAAAAACTGCATATTCACCTGTTCTCTCACAGAGTATTTGGGTAAAACGTGTGAACAAACAAACAAACTTTTACTAATACGGAGTATTTCCTATTGTGTGTATTATCATGTGTAAAGTTTGATATGTTTTCAAATTATTATCCATTGAAATGTATTGAACTTTACGCTAGGAGATGTACGATAGAATAAATTAAAAGTCTATACATTAAATAGGAAAATATCAGACCATTTTACCTTGTAAATTTATGAAGTTATAAACTTATAATCGCATTTAGTGGCCACACCAACCTCCTGAAAAGGGAGGACTTTACCTTGTTTGAGCCTTTGTGGGTTCAAACCTCGTGGTCGTGGATTAGTCAGCCAAAGGGTCGGAAACCATAGTTACCCCAAAAAAATATAAAATAATTATATAAAATATAAAATAAAAATAAAATAAACTTGAGCAAAGGCGGATAGCTGATATCAACGATGCATATAGTTATGAAAATTGAGTGCTGTGATACGCTAAACATGAGTGTTGTGAAAGTAGATAAATCTACAATATTAGTTGTGTGTCTGGTTAGAGCTGAAGCCGAGATGTTTATAGTGTATCCGGTGGATGGTATAGTAGAATGATATAAGAAATATCGGCGATGTCCTTGAAAGTATGTTGTGGTCTTTTGGGGAAATTAATGCCTAAATTAAAGAGAGCGTAGATGTGGTGTAAGATTATATAGGTTTACTGTGTATATGGCTCTGTCATTTGTTTGCTAAAATAAGTATATAAAATGATCTTTTGTTTGTGATAAATAGTACGTTTCATATTATGCAGTAATAAGAGTATGGCAAATGATTTATGTGGGCTGTGGTCTTTTTTAGGAAAGATGGCAGAAGTGCTTCCTACTTGTAATATTTTTTGAGAAATTGTGGGGATATTACTACTTTTAGTTCCTGCATTTTTTTAAACTGTTAGTGCTGTCAGGATCTTTTGACTAGGGGGGTGGACACTATAGTATGACAGGATTATATTCATGTTGATATAACATCCTTCTTGCAAAGGCGTAGAAAATGGGAAATTGCTTCAGAAAAGGCTCTCAGTTGGCGTGGTGGCTAAAACATTAGTATAGTCATTGCTTTAAGTTTCGGAATATTGAGTTAGGTTCTGACAGTGAATGTGTTAAGGTAGGAGAATCACTTTTTATACATATTTCCAAAAGAACTTTTATGCTTTTACATGAAATGCTAATTTGTATGTTTGGTCATCCTTCCATGTCTGGTATGTGCTACATTCCTTGTAGACAGGTTCTGTCTGACACTAATAATTTGTCTAAACCGTAGCATTGAAATTGTGGTAATGTAACTAGGCTTCCCTGGTAGCAGTCATGTGGAACTTCAGACAAAAAGATTAGTGAAATTGTCCTGGCCTAGAGCCTGGCGAATACAATAGGTTGTTACGGTCATCACTCATCTTTCTCTAGATCGGTTACTGTATAAATCGAGTACACAAGGCTGCAAAGTCATTGTTTTATATATAGTACACCCCTTTTTTTTATCCAATGTCAAGGGAAGCAGATTGCTGAATGGTTGACGTAAAAAATGTTTGTTTTGCATAATTTTTTTACAGAGTTCTTTTAGACCTTGATTCCTCAATGTTGGGTGAATATTTGTGTCCCAACGACTGTTAAATTCATACTTGATTATGATATTTTAAAATAGTAATTTTGTTTGATAAGTGGGTCTTGTTTCACAGGCTGGAGCTTCTCTCGAAGCAATTGCTAAAGGGGCAGTGATGTTTTCTCGCGGGTTTACGTTACACGAACTACGAGATCGGTGGCATTCTCTTATTTATGATCACATTGTTTCAGCACAAGCTTTAGCTTACATGTTTAAGGTTGAATTATCTGGTTCAAATCCAACATCACCAACAAGTAACATGGATGATTTGAAAGGAAATGAAATGTACCCTAGTAAGAGAAAATGGGGGAGCATCTGCAGACATTATTATGCCATGAGAAAAAGGATCAAAAATGCCTTTTTTAGCTCTCCGGGTCTAGGTTTCTTTGAGAAATGCAATAATCATAGTCACAGTAGGCATGGAGATAGTTTTCATGATCATTCTACACTTGATCACGAGGATCAGGTTAGTGATGATATGAATGGCGACTGTCTAGCAAAAAATTTGAGGTTTGAGGAAATCGACTTTGAGACGATAGGGAGTATTACAACTACTGCTATTCCAGCTGATGTATTTCGTGGTGAAGGATGGCATAATACTACTGAAAAAGGTAATGTAAAAAGATCCGTGAGAGAAGATGGATTATGCAAAGATACTGAAAATCTCCAGCCTTCGCTAAAAAAGATGCGTTTATTTGACCCGAGTATTAAATCGAAAGATGAAACTCACATGCATAAATGTGACTCTGGTAAATGGTTAAGTAATGAGGAACTAGGCCCATCACAAACCATTCCCATTGGGAAAATTCTCAAAGCTTCTGAGTTTCAGGCGCAA